>NAOQ01000076.1:101948-119286 GCA_002751075.1 Ichthyophonus hoferi | reverse complement strand
GATATAATATGACATGGCATGATATAGCATGATATAACATGATATAGCATGATATAATATGGTTTGGTATGGTATAATATGGTATGATATGATATGATATACTGTGTAAAAGTAGGTGACTGACCTTTTAAAAGGGTCTGTGATATCATACTAAAACAAGAAGATGATTGTAAAAGACAGTCATAAATCACTATAGTTCCATGGAAGGAACTCATTTCTCTTAGTTGGATTAGTTCTTGTGTTACTAGTTATAACAAAACGTCGGTGCATACGAGTAAACAGCTATAGACCTGTGTGTCTATTAAAAGAAGTTACAGAACTTGTACGCTAAGATAACAAGACAATGAATACTGTTTGTAATATTATTACCAGAACAATCTAATACTGGAACCAGGTCAGCTTTAAGTCTTCAAATACTCGAAAAGGTACCTGATGCACAATTCCACATCTATCATTCTAAGCGTGCATTACTTGTTATTACCTACTAATATAATCTGTGGCTCTTTCCCCACTTGATTGGTTTACAATAAACACTACAGGCTACCTTAGGTTCCTTCATAAGAGCACGGTAACTTTTAACCACTAATAATATTACTTAACACATAGAGAACGTATGATATTCTAGAGCGAATAAGGCTTATCGGACTTCGGCTGAATTACGTGTTCATTCGAAGTGAAGTTAGCAGGTTTGTACCATTGATATTTATTCATTTGGATTAGTAGATAACAGCTCTTTATCTTTATATTTCTAATCTGTCGTTAAAAAATTCCCATGTATTGGTCGATAACAGTTTTTATTTTGTATTTCTATTTTGCCGGTTGAAAAACCTCCATTGACGGAGAATGTTTAAAATATATTTAGTGAGACTAATTATTGGTTTAGGGAATTTATCGATTTCTTATTTGAAAGTTATAATTATCGATTATTTATATCTGGAGGAATGATTTTGATTGGCATCAGTTTTCCGGGGATTAAGCGCATACAATCCCCTTCCCAAACTGCAGGCCATACAAATCAGTTATAAGACTAACAATATTAACTCCAAATAAACACGTAGATTGGTCGAACCATGTGGATCATGAAATTATTGGTCCAATATTAGTTAACTAAATAACGTTCTCAACCAGATAAATTGATTTGTTAATACAATACATAGAATGTGAGCACTTATATTAAATGTAAATGAGAAAATCAGCTACAGAGCATAATAGCATTAGATCATCAAGACAAGATCAGATAATTCTAGTGGGCCTCAGTGGTCTTTTGTGAACTGTATTAGTCAAAAAGAATCTTTACAATCATTCTGGTCTCATTGACCTTGATGAACACGTTATGATTGACACCCATGAAAAACGGATGTTGTGGAAAGAATAAAAGGAATGAAAACAACTAATAATAAAAATGATTCTAAACACAATATATAATTAGCAAAGATAAATAACTTTGAACAGGGATAACAGGTTTAAAAAACTATTACTGTGCCACTCTGCTAGTAGAAACATGGACTACAAGATAATCAGTGGATTACCAGACACATTTCATCAAAGAAAAAGAGAATTTTAGTGCCCTCTCCCAATTATGAGAAACAGCACGAGACAGCCAGCGTGCTCTTTCAGGAGGACATGGAATCTCATCAGCCAGGAATGATACAAACGTCTACTGGCTCCTTTCCTGCTAAAATTTTATGGTTGGACACCACAGCCAACATGGCCATGAAAATTTATTCTATACTGGAAATACTGAACTTTATTTAGTTCTAAAGACCAATCCCCCTTTAAATATTTTCCTAGAAGGTCTTTGGGCCCTTTTACAAGAAGCCGATACAGTGAAAACATGGCAATATTATAAACTCCAACTAATGACTGAACAACTTGCCAAAGTAACTGAAGAAGAGCAGAGCTTTAACCTCTGGTTCTGCAAACAAGTGGGAAGAGATCTCCAGCGTGAACGTAAAGTTAAGATAATGTGTAATCCAATGCAATTGCAGCACAATGAGGTCCAAAGAAAATTGGCCATCGCTCAACTCAAGCTCTACTAGGAACATAATGAGAGAGTTGCTGCATTAATATTTACTGAATGTACAGTACATCAAGCAGCAACTCTGACTACTGCACAGGCAGCTGCGGATGGGCAAAAGTTCCAACCCCAGGGGAGCTTACAGCTCTCCTCCAATGCAGCATGTTGTCAACATTCTAGGGTGTTGTATTCCTGGTGGTGGCCTACACTCACAATTTGACCCCAACCAATGTACTCCCTGGGAACATACCATATTAGGAAATATGGACAAAGCAACGTGTACTAAACAAAAGATTTGGACCATTTGGGTCCAAGGTATTTTAAAGAGCCAACAAGATTGATATCAAGAAAAAGTTCTCTGCTAAAAGGAAATTTGGAATTTTTCAGGCTATGATCTATTACAGCTAAGATGAATTGTGATGAACTATGCAATAGACCAAGTCTCAAAAAGAAAAAACTTGTTTTTTCTGAAGAAGTTTTCTCATATAGCATGGAAAAGAAAGTGGGCATGTACCCTTTCATCATTTTATATGAAGATATTACACAGTAGGACTTAGAGGACAACCTCCCTTTTGAAACCCCTATATTCCATCTATACAACCATGCCCAGGACTGCCCAGCCCTTGACTGAGAGGAAAAGCTACAGAAAATGCTTCCTTCACATCCCAACAAAAAGACCATAAAATCCGCCAGTCTCCCTCATGAACAAATTGGCATGCCACCAGTGGGGGAGCACCATCATTTGCCTGTAAGTGGCGACTTATATGACTAACATCAAGAGCATCAAAGCCAGTATCAAGAAGAAAAGGCAGACCACACTGATGAGATATTTCAATCCAGAAGACCAAAAACAAAATTCACTATGTGTTATTGGCAACAAGATCAGAGACTCTTACCTTGTGAGGAGTCACAAGATGAGGCAGTAAGCAGCATTTATTGCAGCTGCTTGTCATCTGGCTCCTGTTTCTCATCAGGACATTCCTGATACCATAGACCCCAATAACTTTTAAAAAACTCTTAATGCCCATGTTAAGCTTCAATGGTTCAAAGCCATGAGAATGAGGTTGGCCAGGATCAACTAGTATGGTACTTAGACACTAATTCCAAGACTACTAGTTGGTATCACTATCTTTATATTGCTATGGGGTTTTCACTGCAAACATGATGACAAAGGAAAATTGAGCTCACAAAGCAAAATTGGTGGCCCAAGAATCACAGGAGACACAAGGATATAGACTATCATGATGTCCCATTCACTGTGTGTTTATTTTTATCAATATTTTTAATTCATACAATTACAGGAACAAAGGGGTATAATCTATCCCAGCATGACATTAAGTCAGCATATTTGCATAACTATGTGAAAACGCCAGTATATATGGAATAACCTCCAATCCATGTAGGTCCCAAGAATAAACGCTATGTATGTTGAGGCCTCTACAGGCTAAACATCTCCAAACTACTGTGGAACCTGACGCTGGACAACTTTCTGAAATTGGTGTACTTTTTCCCTATGGAATCCAAGCCCTGCCTTTACATATGCCATAACCCTAAGAAGGAGTTTATGACACTGATGGTCTAAGTCGATGACATTCTCCCATATGCTGAGAAAACAAAAGACTGCGACGAATTTATCAAGAAGATGTCTGAACGCTCTCCCATCAAATCTACAGAATTCCCTTCATCCTTGCTTGGGTACAGTATTAGAAGAACGGAGACCTGCTACATTATACTTAGACAGTCTGGCTATATCTAGGAGCTCATACAGAGCTACTGACAACACAAAGACCATCATGCATATTCTCCCATCCTGTGGGAGCACGTCCAACTTGCCAATTTTGAAAATCTAGAAAGATCTAGATCAAATTCCTTGGGATAGCACTACATACAGCTGCGCTAATGAGTTGCCTAAACTGGATCACCCAAAGCTCCAGGACCGACATCTCATTCTCAGTGTCCATGTTATCAAGATACATAGCAAAACCAAATATGCGTTGCTATGAAATGCTACAACATCTCTTGAGGTACCTCAACACGTACCGCGAGAATACCATTTTATATCACCCAGTGCTCATCAAAATAACTGCCTACTTTGATGCTGACTTTGTTAACAAAAATTCCAGGGATGGGAAATCTATCTATTACTGGGTATGCTATATTTATCAAAGGTGGCTTAATAGATTGGCCAAACAAGAAACAATCTGTAACTGCATTATCAAGCTGTGAATCTGAATATATCGCAATGACAGCATGCTGTCAACAGATGGCTTACATTACTGGCAATTTGGATGAATTGAAATTTGATTCAGGAGATGCACCATCATATGGGAACAGCACTTCAGCCACTCGTTTGCATTCCCGATCATGTGTACCTAAAAAAATATGTCACATTGGGGTAAGGCATCATTACATCAGGGAGGCCGTCAGCAACACCGAAATATAGGCGAGAGTGATGATATCTAGCGAGAACCAGGCGGCGAACTGCCTCACCAAGGGCCAAGGACTGCACCTCTCTCCACAAGCCAAGCGTTTTCTTCTCCTGGCACCAGGTCCTTAGCTTCATTTGACCCCATGCATCCCCTAGGGTACGTGGACAATCGTACCGGGACCGTCACAAATTTATCTCCTGCAACCTCAACACTCAAAGCATCGAGCTTGTGATGGAGTGGGTGTTCGAAATACCTATGACTGTTCTGGTCAGTGCATACCACTTTCGTCCCGTACTGTTGGCTATCATGAAACGAATCTGTTACAAAACCAAAATCCAAAATGACACGTAGATCGGCTGGTAAGCGGATCATGAAATGATTGGACCAGTATTAGTTGATTGAATACGTTGTTAAGCAGGTAAATTTATTTGTCAAAACATAGAATGTGAGCATTTACATTAAATGAGAAAATTAGCTAAAGACCCATTCAAATAAGGACACAATAGCATTAGGTCATCTAGATAAGATCTGATAATTATAGTGGCCCACATTAGTCTTCTGTGAATTATACTAGTCAATAAAGATCTTTACGATATGTCATAATGACATTTTGATAATGATGAGCACAGCTATGATTGACACCTGCGATAAACGGATGCTGCGGAGAGGATGAAAAGGAACGGAAACTTCTGAATATCACATATAAATTAGCAAAAAGAAACAACTTTAAACAATATTAATAAACGAATGAGTTCAATTCCTTATGTTAACGGACCTTTTAAAAAAAATGGAATTAATAAAGTAAATTCAATGCTTTAATTTTCTTGGCAAACAAACAATAATAAAGAATATATTGGATTATATGTTTGATTATTTGAAATTACAAGGGTTTATTAATTAAAAAGGTCAAGCTAATTAAGAAAAGTACCAATAATCTTTGACCGAGTATATGTGGTTGGCTGATTGGCTCATGGTAATCATAGCCAGGGATCCAATCTCCAGCAGTGAGTTACTTTTTGAAGCTAGCCAATAGTGGGAATTACACACGTGCTCACTGAACCATGTATACTGAATAGATTGGTTTTAAAAAAATTGTTGGATTGTCGCCTGTGCACATATAAGGTAACACTAACGGCATCAGCAGACCTAATGGTTGGTGCAATATTTGAATATGCAAAATCCAAAGGAATGTTATCATAGTCTACGATCCAATCATGATCAATACTCCACAGAAAGCATCTGTTCCGATCGGTGACCATCTATTAGGTTAAGGTTTTATTGTTTTTTTTTGTTATATCATTGATGGCCTATGATTTTATACATCTTTAATAATTGACAAAAAGCAATTTCTAATAGGTATTCATTCCAAAATATTATAGGAATATCTTTTGGCGGTAGAGCCTTACCAAAATAGGCAATAACAACGTCCTATCATTAGGTATTGTTCCTATATGACGTCGTAATGTAGATGCTGTAGCCATTGGCCATGATGAAACAATGTACTGCCTGTCCAAGCACATATTTCCTTATTGAGGTAAATAGAAAATATTAATTTCTAATAGATATAATAAATTTGTAACATATTATATATATAGTTTTTAAAATTTTAATTTATACTATTAAATTTTAAACTTTATTTAAATAATTTTAAAACATAATATAGGTGGTCAGATAACACCTATGAAGAGTCATGTGCATGTGTTAAAAGAAATGATTCGGAACAACCTAATCATACTTCATACAATAATAGATTCTACTCTCCCTTTCGATCAATGATACCCAGCCAATATAAGCCAAATAGTTTTTAAATAGAAAACTAATAATTGCAAGTGGCCTACTCTATTTTAGTACACTAAAATCTAACCGTCGATTACCGATTGATCAATAGTAAATTGCAATTGATATTTATTTTTATTAGACTCATATTGCCAATCAGATAACTATTTTGTTTCACTAATAGACCAATGACAACCTAGGGAGGGAAACTAATAATATGCCTTAGTTATATTTTCAAATCAAACAAACAAAGACATTGATGGATATATCATCCAAAGATAATATTCCAACCAATAAACAACCGTAATTTTAAAAAGGCTTTTTAAACAAATCGGCTACTCTGCAAACAGTATCATCAAGCAGCTAATCTGTTATTTCTTGTATTTAGTTATTGTGCGTGCTATTAGCGCACATTTCAAAGAAATAACAGGGTTGATTCTATTTACGGATTGTAGCACTTTCCACTTACTGTAGTATATGTATATTTGCTTTATTAATTAATTAGTATTATGGTGGTAATGGATTGAGTTACTTTTATATAACCTATTATGTAAGTTTTTTTCTCACTGCTTACTACTTTTTTGTCATGTTTTGCATTTTGAATTTTTACCTACGGTTTATATATATGCTGATATTGTTAGAGGATTATAAGAGGGCGAAATTGGTGGTAGGATTATATAGTTTTATGACCTTGGCGCACTTTTTTGTGATTCCTTTATAGTCATTACACCCTATATCTCTTACTTCGTATACCTGTTATTTTATGATGTTTGAATCTGTAACCCAAATGATGAAGTAGAAAGAGAAAGATGTTATATGGTCCCATAAAATCTATTGTCCTTTAATATTGTAACTTTTGAACTGGATAGATTAGTTAACCACACTAGATAATAATAAGATTTAAATGCATGAAGGGTATAAAAGGAGTAGTTGATAATAGAGAGAGGTAATATAACATGTAAAAAGGTAGTAGATATAGAAACAAGGGTATGTATGTTGAGAAAGAGAGGAGAGAAGGGGAATTGGTGGAGTGAATAGGGAAAGAGAAAGGGAGAAGAATGTGTAGAGGAGGGAAGATGGGAGAATTGTTGAGCATGAAAGGAGAGGTAATTATAGAGATAGTCAGAGTGAGAGATATATATGTATACGAGATACAAGGGAAGTGATAGAAAACTTATTTAAATTTTTGTTTAAAGCTAAGCTTGCCGTTCTTTATAGGCAGTAAACTACTATTTAAAACTAAATATTTACTGCAATCAGAGCTTGTCCAGTCTGTCTCCACGACGCACTTTTAAGTGATCCTATTTGGTCTAATGTCTTATTGGGACTGGTTAATTAATTTTATAATAATCCAATAACCTTGTACACTTCTATTATTATTTGGTTTAGATTGTGTAAATGATCCCTTGATAGGATAGTCGACCTAACAATCACTGATAATCTACCAATCCCCACCCTCTGTTAAAAGTACTAGTCACGGCAAATATGGACAATATACAAGATAACTTCTTTAATTTAATGGGTAAGTATATAGATCCATATGACCTAATGCGTGTCGGACCTGGTTACGGAGTGTACTATTATTACTATACTATACTGTACTACATTATACTATCTATCTCGTACTATATATACCTTTACTATGCAATGCTATCTATCTATATACTATGTTAGATTATATACTATACCAAACCCTATACTTACCCCATTCCCTGCAGACATACCAAGGTCTATGATCCCCTATATGTATGAGAGCCCTACCTCCATTCCTACTGCAACCTCTATTCCTACCGCTTGTTACTCCTGTGATGACCTCGACCAAACTCCCATACCTATACCTAAATCTCAAAATGATACCCTTTCAACCACAGCCTCCACCACACCACCCAATCAATTTAACCTAAATAATTCTACTGGTAGCCAAGGCAACCAGTTCCCTGCCTCCACCGATGGAATTATTCGGAGTGAGAGTAAATTCCCGTCCAAAGTATATGGAAACTACTATCAGTCCATCATACTGAATAAAATATTTGACGATGAACCCATGGTATAGTCTTCCTACGCCCCTCTCCACCCATCCTCGACTACATATATAGGACCCCCATAGATATAGAGAGATGGTTGGTAGTTATAGGTTTAGAAACATAAATACCCTTTTTGATTGGAGATAATAAGATGTAATTCTAAGTTAGTCTATCAGTCATTATGCAATGGGCCATACAAGCACATGTGCATGTACATACATACATACACACACATATATATATATACAGAGTATAGCATACCTACCATCTATTTTAACTATCCTTTCCTATTTCCAACCAATCATATCCCCTCCCTTCACAGCAAGCACCCAACTCTCCTGGCCAATCAGACTTTGCCCGTCGACGGTCCTCTAATATTATATCGAATCCTTATTTACCTACCAAACCAAACTCTCCTTACACCACTCCGAGCTCCCAGCATATTGGTCCCATCAATGGGCCGATAGCATCGCCACATCATACTGTGACTGCTACCGAATCATATACAAGATATCCACAGCACCATACGCCATCGCCTATGGTGTCCCGCTCACCACCAGTAAAACCACGTACTAATATTAGTCGCTTCAATGAACCACCCAATGTTATTATGGCGGCCCATTCAGACTCTCCCCGATTGGTCCAGCAAGCCTCAACATCTTCTCCGGTTGGTGGAATGCCACCACACACATTCCCCCATGGGAGACAGGGCCACAGCCAGAGCCAATCACAATCTCACGCACCACACCAGTATAATATGAATAAGGTAAGTGAGATGGACTATTGCATGATCATATGTGATAGTATAGTATATTATATTGTATATTGTGTCTATATGCATATCTTTATGGCCATAACCTTTCATATTTATAATTTTATTACTATATATTGCTATCTATTAATGTTTTCATACATCCACAATGGCATTTTCTATTAGTTTGTTTTCTAAAGTTAAATACTGGTTTGCCTATTTAATTTGCTTTTATATATCATGGCCTATTGGTTAATTGCTATATATAAAATTATGAAAGGATCACATAAGAGAGTAAACCGGGTATTGAGTGGTTATTAGTCATGTTGGGATTTTATATATATTTTAATATGCAAGCGAACACCACCATTAAATACATTAAAACATACACATATTTAAGGATACAGAGATACACACTTGACCCCTATTTCCCCTTGCCTACTATTTGCAATTTTGCCAAGTGTATATTGTGTATATACTTATACCTATACCTAGACTTGCACTTATATATTACAACTAGAGTAGAAAATACATACAAACATGTATATTAGGTTGAGATGCCAATCCTCACCTGTTCGACTATACATACTTGCATACACTTACATACCACCGTATGTATATGGTGCCTTATCACGCGCTATCATCCTAATGTCCTACCATCCTATCCTACAGGCCCATCCTCATGCTCAGATCCATCTACCCTATGGTGACTCTACGAGTACCTCTCCCTCCTCACTCAATAACATTATCGCTACCACCACTATGAAGATGGACCTAGGCACGCCTAGAACACAACATAGTAACAAGAGAAAGAAAATGGAGTATGATGAAAGCAGTGAGAGTCCTCCTGCCAACTGTTCCGAAGATGAGAAACCACGGAAGGGTAATTTGTGCAGTGTATATTATATAGTACATATTATATGTATGTGTATGTTTAGTTTGGCTTTCTGTCTTCCTCTCTTTCCCTTTCCCTTTCTCTATCGATATAGTTTACATATAGTTCATATTGCATGATCCGAACCTAATTAATTGGTTTTTAGGGAAGAATTCCAGTAAAGACCGGGCAGAAAATAAAACAGGAGTTATCTTTGATTATTATCAGAGTGCTAAGGAGATACGCCAATACTTGGCGGGATTGTAAGTGCTTGTGTTATATGACACCTCCATGGTTGGTTTGTTATATTTTATTTTCAGCTTTAATTACTATGTTTTTTTTTTTTTTTTAATGTTTTTTTTTGGTTTTTTTTTGTCATTTATTCCAGTTTTTATTCTTGGGGTTAGACCTATCCTCAGCCTGTAAAAACATGATTTAATTGTTAATTGGTATTATTTTTCCTGTTTATTATTCATTTGAATTGACCAATCATTAAGAAGAGTCTTCCATCTTAACATCCATGTATTGGCTAACCTATTACTGCAGGATATTAATTTGATATTAATTGTAAATTATGGAATAGTGATAAGTAAGTAGTTCCGGATACCGGGATTTTAATTATCCAATTAATTACAGATTAAGTCGCAATGGCATTCAACATTCCATGGTATAAACCTGTATCACATATGATGACGCCATCCGACCAATCCCTTTATCGAACACCCTTTTATGCATGATATATGATTGGTCCTTCCGTAGATGTGGTCATAGATATCCTATTATGATAGGTGTATTTAATATCATTTCACACTTCTTTTTCTTTTTCTTTCAGTCTTCCAGTAAAAGATCTAGTAGAGTTGGATGAATCTAAAAAGATGAACAATGAACAGTTGTTGGTAAGTCAACGGGAAAGTATATATATATGTATATGTTTTTGTGTGTTTGGGTTTATGTGTTTATATATAGCTGTATATGTATGCTTGCATATATATTCTTATAAGAATGATACAGTGTTGGGGTATTTGTGTGAATGCTTGGAAACAACCCAATTTGGAGGTTAATTGCGATGTGATGGCTATATATAGTAAAAGGATCTTACATATACATAACTCTTGCCATTTACTTCCTTACTTTATATTATATTTTTATTATATTTTATTGGACTATACTATATTGCATGATGCATAAAATTTTCTTTTTACATATATATATTATTAATATATTATTAATATAAGCTAAACCCGATTTCTCACTGACCAATGAATATGACTTGCAATAGGAAGGTCTAATGCAATTGGATTACAAGCATCTGCTCTTTGTGGAGGAACTGGTGGAGAGAGAAGTTCAGGTATATATCTCGTGTATGAGGGGGTATTATTACGAATATTATTATTTTTATTTGTTATTATTATTATTTGCACACTGCTCCACAAATGCTGTTTCATAGGCCAACAATTGAAAATGCAAAACTAACCGTCTGGGGGGGACTAAGCCCTCTAACATGCTGAAAAAAAAAATGAATCTGTTCTGCTATTAGCTCTATTATCCGATCCAACAAGATCACCATTAGTGTTTATATATATGGGCCTTATGCCAATGACGAGTAAATTACTTTCTGTATATCTATATATATACCAAAATAGAAAAACATATTGTTACTGGTCCGTTTATTCTTCAAATGAAGACATAAAAAGAATGACTCATGCCAATACTAAAAGGCGGCACGGCCGATGTATAGACATATACTTACATTTACATCTACATCTACATGCTGCAGCTGTTAGTGCAGTTCTTTGATCTATTCCAGTTGCCCTGTGTTGTATGGCGGCGAGGTGGGAGCATTGTCTATGTCAATGATGTATTCTGCAATATGGTTAAATGCTCTAGGACTGAGGCCTTAGCCGACAATATTATTAAGGTGTGTATATGTATATGTGTGCAGATTAACTAGTAAATATTAATGTGTTGTTGTTATAATACTACTGTGCCTTCATATTCTGACATCTGCTATGGATAAAAATCACTTGATACCAATGCCTCTCTGACTCGATCTAGGTCGGCCAGTAATGTAATAGATAGGCATGAGTGTAATCGTACAAATTTGGTTTTCACTGGTGAATCTATACGGTTCTCTTGGAACCTATGGTGATAGATATAAAATACCATAGAGAGAAATGACTATGTTACTTCTGCCATCTCATTTGCTCGTAGTTTATTGATCATTTTTGCCATCACAAAGCAATGTATCAACCGACTATAAATGTATTCACAAATGATGTATACTCCTAATGTAATACAGCCATACATGCGCCTTATATATTTTTCGATGCCATGTGTTTATGGCGCCATATCTTAGTGCTTTACTCGGCATTCAATGAGCCCTGGTGGAGCACTTTCCATTAGCTACAGTTAATTTATATCTTAATCGGATTGCCGAAACATCGGGCCAACTATGTTATTTATTAAAACTAAATAATTAATTGGGCAGCTAGGTCTTACTCGGTTAATTTAGACTAATTAATTGATTGGATTGGCTTGTATGAATAGCACCTCCAAAGAGCGCCGCTGTGATCTTATCACAGCTACAATGAAAGATCATGTGTCCTATGTGTGATATATCATATGAGTTCTAACCTATGGCATGCTTTACATAGTTCTGGCCCAAGGAGTATGTGAAGAAGTATTTTCAGACATATATTAGTGCGCTGGAGAGCCCCCAGAACCCCACTCAGGTGGTAAGTGGCGTTATAGTTAGGAATGGAATATTGTAAATTGTAACGAGTTGATACATTTAAAACCACTCTTAACGTTATTATTTACTATGTTTGGTAGAATGCGCTTATTCGACTCTATTTTTTCCTGGAATTTTTATTTTTTGAAATAATGGAAACAATCTCCTCTCCCACTAAAAAAGTGTGATCATATCGCAACGGCATTTAATTTACAGCTAAAGTTATAGCGTGTAGTGACATATATATAGGTTGTACTGTGGTTGTCATCACTTTTGAAAAGAATTGGGGCTTATAATGATAATGAAACCCCTTAATGAACTGATGCACACTTTATGATTAAGCGAATAAGATAATAAGATCATATAGGATAGATGTACCTATTACCTATTGGCCTTTATTGACAAGATTGTACTAACCATGATACCCTGCTTGACTTGTAAATTTTTAATTAAATGGCATTGATTGGTCGTAACCCATTGCTAGCATCTAGAGAGGGGATTGGCCATTGATTTAAACTGATTGCGTTCTTTGGCTCATTTAGAAGGAATCTCTTTTATTACTCCCACGTTGTCTTGTATGTCGTTTCAAGCATGTATATGACAGAATGGTGTTATACAAAATACATCAGAGAGAAAAAAGGAGAAAGGCACATGCATGAATTATTAGCCTTAATTTCTTTTGCTTTTGCTTTTTTCTTTTCTTTCCCTAAATACTTATTAATGCATTTTCATAATATAGATTGGGGATATGTGGATGCAACGACGTGATGGTCAGAGTCCAGTATGTTTCCGATCACACATTTCTCTTCGACGAAACATATACGTTATGCCCTCTATAATTGTTTGCATGTTGCATCCCTTTGCAGACTCATCATTGAACCTACCAGGAAAATGCAGTGTGATTTGATAATTTTAGTTAGAGATAAAGAGAGAATTAGTATCTCCTTAGAGTAGCAGATCTTGCATAACTTTAAAGCAAAAGTTTGTTTTGTATTGTGTTAGCAGATAGATAAATCCCAAGTAATTAGATTGGACGTTAATTGATTTAGGTTGGACAATAACCAATGAAAAGGATGTACTGATAGTCTTGTAGATATATATATATATATTGGAAATATCTGGATGCCCTTGAATCTAATTTGGGATGGGTATCTGTAAAAGAATCATGTATATTTGTTTATTATTGTTATTTCAGTATTCATATGAATGTGTGTACGTTTAAAGCAGTTTTATTTTAGATTATTCCACGACAGGTAAAATTTTAAAAGGATCATGAGAAAGAGATTATTCAAAGTTAGATGTAATCACTGATATCACAGGACATTTAAGCACCGTGTGTTTAGTGAGATGCTGCCATTGGTTAAATAAAATTTAGTATATTGCAATATCCTTTAGGTATTCTATAAATACCACTAATGATTGAAAACAATGTACCCATTTTGTTGATTCCAACCTGTGCAGTAATTGTCGTACCCATGTCCCAGGTGGTAGCCCTCCATTGGAAGCAGATAATTTAGGGTGAAAGCTGTCTAGTCTTTGTACAGTATCTCTATAGAATCATAAGTCTCCAATCTGTCTCAGAAAGAATCCATTTATAGTTTCTATATGTCGTTAAATAAAAATACTTCAGAACCTAATATTAATTGATTGGATAATTGTAACTATAGTTATTTTTTCTATGTTGCTGCAGCTACATTGGAGATATATTGGCCAATAGCATCATTATAATGTGCAATACATGATAGTAGCTATTACTTATCCCAATCTATTACTCCGTCAATGGGTCTTTGTGTGTTAGAAGGGGCTAACGGTCAGAGATAAGTGGTGGAATTTATTATTTTTTAAAAATATCCAGCTCAGTTTAAGGATTGTGTAGGAATGATGTCATCTAACACCGACTACCTGACCTGTGTAATAATAATTGCCAATAATATTAAATAATTATGGTCATAAATAAATACCTAAATCAATTAAATATTCCTATTTATACGAAATGTAAAAAATTCTAAATATTATTTAGTTACAATCAATCTAATTTTAAATTCTACATGATTATTAAGTGTTGCCCAAATGAAAATGTGAGTAGCGTGGTGGTGATCCTTGGAAATCGACCAGGTTAAAATTCAAAATATAGGGTTTAGCGACAGTTTCCCAAGCTTTAACCACATTTTTTCCCAAACTTTAGCGACATTAAAGTATGAAAATAATAATTTTGTTGAAGATCAGTTTATGAAAAAGCCAGTATTAGCTTTTTATAAAATAAAATTTATTCAATAATAGTCTCCCTTACTAAAGTCCGACGTATGCCTCCAAGTATTCTCATGTAATAAATAACCATTACAATCTGAAGAAGTGTAATGGTGGTTGATATCATATGTCTGGTTTCATTGGATATTGTCATGTGCCGTCTTAGAGTAATGGATGTATTATTTTGATTTATTTTCATAACTCCGCTACTCATTTCCGTAAGAAAGAATATTTAAAGAAACTAAATAAATCTTTGAGGAAAATTGCTATAAAAAATGAATATTAAACTTTTCATAAATTGATAATCAACATATATACGTCTTCACACCTTCATGTCGCTAAAGCTGGGGAAATTGTCGCTAAAGCTCAGAAACTCACCTAAATAATCAGCAATAGGAACAATTCTCAGACTCTTCCAGCATTAATACGGAAGGAAGTTCATGTTTTCTTCTTTCGTTTGCATATTTTGGACATGTGATATATTTAAATTTAGATTATCGGCTATCAATCTAAAACACGTTTGTAGCTTAGTAATTGTTGTGATAATGAATTATGTATGGATTGGATACTATATATATAGTCAATGAATCCAAAAAAAATTCTTTACAAAGTGATAAGATTAACTAAGTAGGAACTAATTATATATAGATTTTGTTGCAAAAAGTCGGATGTTTACATTTCCATGTAGCACCCAATGAGATGTCAAATTTTGGGAAGTTATTTCGGGCTTCTTTTTTTGGACTTGACCTTATTTTGCGTCTTACGTCACTTTGGCAAGTTCTTGTCGGATAGACCATGACAGAGACTTACTAGATTTTCTTTTGCAGAAATAAATAATTTTGTCATATTCTATATCAGTGATCTATAAGGACGTCATTTTTCTTTGTTAAACCAAGACAAAGGATCGTTGTACACACGAGAACCTTTGTAAAGTTTTACCAAGTGCGCGTTTTATCAATAGTGTAACTAGTGTTTTTGCTGAAGTGACTTGTCGTGGTGGCATTAGTTATGTCAAGAGATCCCCGTAATGGAAGTCTGCTACATTCATAAACTATAGTCTTACAAATAGGTTCTCATGTGACTAAGATGTGTGAATACCGTCATTTTCCAAATTCTCACTGCCAATATAAAGTGGTGCCCAGAGGGGGGAAAATGTTTACCCTGATTTGCCCCGGCTCCTTAAGAAATGTAATCTCACCCACAATATTCTCTTTGTACACCGAGTGTTTCATATTAAACAAGGACCTGGTGCAAAATACCCTATCTGCTCTCATGAGCTGAACATTTGTATGAGTTTTATCTTTATTACTGGTAGACACCTTCTTGAGGAAGATTCTGCATGTAATTTTGTGCTACACCATCAACCACAGCGCAAATAGTAGGAGTAATAATTCCATAAAATTTGGCTTGTTTTGTAGCTATCATTAGCCTCCATTTTGGATGATTGCCAACAAGTATAAGCAAAGGATCGAACATAAAATTAAGAAAAACTTATAGTCTAACTCGCTGTGAAAATAATCCCTAGCTCTGTTGCCGATAAAAGCATTTTATACCTTTAAGTGACACTAACACAATCCTGTGTACAAACTTAGTTATCTTTTTATCCACCCAGTGGAAACAAGTACTACGATTTCTATTATATTAGAATTGCACCATTTTTGGCTTTTTAAAAAAGTATCCACGTATTTCCGCTAAGTTTAGCTTGACTACGATTTTGTGTGTATAGTCAATAGAATTTGTAGTTTAATTTTAACAATAATTTAATACAGATCTACTGTACTGTAGATTAGTAACGCAGAGCTTGAAAAATATATCATTAGTTGATCCTATTGATAATTTACAATAAAATATGCTTCTCATAACTAATTAGCTGATAACTCTTACTATGTGTCCTGGGTTTGAAGGACATGTTCACTTTAACCAGGCGACATCTAGGATAATTTTTGGCTCGAGTATGTATGTCCTTGTGAATGTATGCATGATCAATAAAAATTAATGCTATATACCAGCATGTCTATTCAGTCCATCTTAAAAAGAATATATTTAATTTTCCACCAGATATGATAGTCTAATTTAATAATCGAGCAGAATGGAATGAATATAGGAAATTGGAAGTAAAAACCAGATTAATTGAGTATGGCTATTGTTGCTTCTCATCGTTTGACTTACTTGTAGGTAACAATAAGTACGTTGCACATTCCATAACGTGACACAGAATGTAAAAATATAATTAGAATATACATGAACTATAAATGGTATTTCATCATTGTGGTGAGTGCAAAACGAATGACCTTGTAATGATGTATATTATTGCAGCAAATAGATGGGTAGAAAAAAGTCGAGTTGTAGCAGTGTACTTAAATGATGTCAAAACAAAGAAATCAACAATTACCGGCAGGTATTCTAAAGTTAAGTGACTGATTGATTACTCAGTGGCACCTACCTATTTTTCTTTTATTCCTTATCTTTTTTTTTTTTTTTTTTTTTTG
>NAOQ01000076.1:73345-101641 GCA_002751075.1 Ichthyophonus hoferi | reverse complement strand
TTTTTTTTTTTTTTTTTTTTTTTTTTTTTTTTGGAATGACGCATATTTAAGGGTAGCATTGGTGCTTCTGTTTGTTGGTCTAAAGTGCATTAGAGCATCCTTTCATCCAACTGAAAATTGCTCGATTGTTATGAATACTTCTCTTTCTCTATACATATCTTGTTATATTTTATTTATATTTATTTGGTTTATTGAATTGTTTCTATAATCTACTACTGGAGTACGGCCCAGCTGGCATATTGCCTCAAAGCCAACTAAATACACATCATAACTAGTTTCTTGATTTTACTCTAGTCGGATTTTCATATTCCCAACGTAAAGTAATCTCCCTGGCCAATCCTATACCCGCAATCACTTTCTAATACTATTATTTTGCATATAATTATCACTTAATTCTGGAGTAAGGATACTATATAGTTTGGCTAATATATTAGATAGTAGGCCAAATAAGCTATTATTAGGCTTAATAACATATGCTTCTGGGGTTCGCATGCTTACACGTGATTGAGGCTTGAGAACAAGCAGTAGCCATTATGACTTTATTCTAGCCAAATGCTAACTTAAACTTGGGCTCCATCATAAAGGGTCAAATTAATGTCATTCTGGATGTTATAGCAAGAATCAAATTCTTAATGTATGTGTAAACCGCACGGTTTACTTTAGGAGCTGGGAATTTGGTGCCATATTATATCATTCGTAACCAATATGATAGGGGTCTTAATTTTAAATATTGGTAATGTTATTTGCTTTATGTCCTTTTATATATATATATAATATTGTAGTTTTCTGATCTAAATTTGACACGAGTACACGAGTACTAGAATAGATCATGGGGTAGTAGAGAAACCAGTAGGAGAGGGAGAACATTACACCATGTGTGAATACATGAAAGCATGCAGTGATTTGTGCTCAGCAATATTGAATAAACGGGTCCAGTTGAGTGAATAAAAGCGCTCATTCGGTATTTGTAAATAAATGAATCGGAAATGCGGATCAGAGCGCGGTAAGAGCGCGGTAAATAAAAGTATGATCTAAACAAAATTTTATCTTGCTCACGGGATAAGAGCACGGTAAATAACAAACTGCGATTAAAATAGGCCAATTAGAAGCAGAGCGTGCTAAATTATTTGAGATATTTCCGGTTAAATTATTTGTCAATGTAAGTAAAGGTGGCTCACTCCTTAAATTTTCATTTTGCCTGCCTCCACACTTCCGACTAAATAAGTCGCTTATTTTAAAAAGGCCGCAATCGTATTCGACAATACGTCAACCCATTTTTTGTCTTCACCCAAATATGTTATTAAAACAGGCCAATCTTATTTATATATAAATAAATTATTGGATAATACTATATTGCGCTTCTCTAATTCCCACAACAACACTACACTCTAATTACAACCAAAGACCCCCTAGAGTCAATCAGTTAAACCTCCTAGACCTCAATTAATTAATGAATTTGGAAATGGCATTCGAGCTGGATCGAAGATTCGGATATAGCAAAATCTAACTATTGGCTGATACTTGATATTGTTTAGCAATCTATATGACTTGCCAATGGGAAGCGAGTGAGAAGCCTTGCTTAAAAAATTAATAAACAATCATCACCATTGCAATAGGCCTACGGTTACCTAGTTCAGATCGCATTGGAAGGAAAAACTTTATTATCAGAATATATTTATACATTATTTTATTTATGACTAAATATATGGGAACAGTTACTACACTAAATGCCTACAAATAGCTTGAATGTGGCTTTTTTGAAATACAGGAACTATGAAAACATACACTAGTTGAAATTGAAACCTCTACCACACAACCACCCCTAATAGTCAAGGTTTCTGATGTTCATGGGAATATTATATATATCTGTAACCATATATCCTTTATATACGCCATACATTGAGCTTTTCATTCTCAACACCAATTGTTAAGGGGTTATGTGTGTTTTTTATAAACTGTTCTATAGCAATGAAATTGAACTTTATGTCTCTGTTTCCGAACATACGTTAATAGAAATATTAGTTTACTCCTTCTCTTATATTTGATTGTAGACGGAAAACAGGAACATATAGTTTTTTAGTCCACGAATAGTTAGTTTAGAGACAGTCATACACGCATTTCAGGTTTCTGTGAGAGCCCATTTCGATGCAATTTAAAAACTTAAAGGTTAGTAACAAACCACTTCCCTCATTTTTTCTTGTACATTATCAATATTTTAATTTTCTTACATACTTAGTCTTTTGCGTGAATAAATATATATATTATAAGTTCAACTTGTGCCCACAATTCAGAAACTAATCATCTTATGTAAAAAAGATAATTTTTACAACTACTTAGACTTTTTTTGACATGTTTTTCCTAAAAAGATATGCAGAATCACATGAATGTTATACAGAGTCATGCATGTTAATGAATACAACCTTAATGTAAACTGTAACGATACCTTTATTATTGCTATTTATATTAAAACTGTTTGTTTCCATAGCCAGTGCCTATTGCCTATTAAACACCACATTAATCCAAGAATAAAAATCCTGATTGATTTCTTGCTAAAAAATATTAAGATTGGTGTAGAGAAAATTTGATTTCTAACTAGTTAAAAATGTATTTTTTTTGAAAGCTATATATTGAATCTCTGATACATTTTGTTTGAGATGACTAGAATTAAATCCTGTATACAATAACATCACATTGGTACATTGAAATGTGTGTAGTTGTCTAGACCAGTGTTACAGGTGGATCAGTACCATTGTACTGATTTTCCAAGTTGATATTAATCGCTTAGTATATAGTAATAATACCGAATATAATGGTTGGCATATTTGGCCTGTTATTACAAGTATGTGGAGATTATATGACAATGAGAGTGCCGAGTTGCGGTCAAAGATACGGTAGACATAAACATAATTACCAATTAGCCTATTTTTATTATTGATCAGATATATCAAATAATGTAGTCTGCGTAAATATTCATGTTGGTGAATTTGGGTTATATGGGAAAGCCTAAAATGTGATATTGCTAATTTTATTATTATTAAATGTTTTACAATTAACATAAGTCAATTATTTTGGTGTTTGATATGCGTGGATAAGTGAAATACTGAGTGGTATTGCGCGCTGACCTGACATACTAGTCAAGTGTCTCCGTCAGATCAAAGTACATGATAAGCATTATACATATTTTACTCAAGGCAATTCAAGATAATCAATCAAAACTGAACCAATTAATAGCAAAAATCCTGCAACTATACAATAGGCCAGCTCAGATAATGTTTTGGCATGCAACCATTTGTTTCTACAAGTTATAAGATCGCGGCATCGACAACATTCTTGGTGCGATAATAAAAACCAACTTTAGTATGTAATTGATTCTGACTGGAAATCGATTATCAATCTCGACTTGAAATAATGAAAAGCAATCCGGTGTAAAAGCAAGTGCATGACGCTGGCTTTGGTTATTTTGGAAACTTAAACGAACCACTAGTTCCGTTTTGATCTTTAAACATTCTTTCTTATTGCTTGTCTAATATATTATTTTTAGAGTACCTACCTGAAAATAACTGTATATATTAATATTGATAAAATATTACTTACTAGAATAAATTTTTCTTAGAACAACATTAGATATGTTGTTATTTTTGTAGTTATAACTAATTATTTTAAACACTCTATCCTTGACAAAAAAGTAAACAATTAATTATTATTTTCTACTTTGTCAACACTTTGGCTTATTATACCAAATGAACAGCTCATACATATTATTATATTTAGAAGTAGCTATCAGAAAATCCCCATATTCGGAACCTAATAGCAACATAGACTAAACCACTCGTAAGGTATCTCGTATAGAAAGATGGTTTAAAGACTCAGCTGGTAAACTAGTCATCAGTGACGTCTATACCCGCGTTCAGGCGCAAGTTTCCAAATCACAGAAACAACTTTTTAGCCAAACTGAGATCTCAGGTTCCTCATAAGTCCTACTGACTTATTTAATAATGAAAAATATATTTTAGCTTATCTGTACTCTGTGTATGCAAAGGGACACATTAAAACGGTTCTAAATCTGGTATTCTCTTTCCTTCTAAACAAATATAGGTCACAGAAACGCTCTAATCTCTACTTACTATTCCAAACATGGCAGTAGCAAAAGCTTAAATAGCTTGTCGTTATTATGATAATAAAACCCGGTAATTCTATTAGGTCAACGATCCACAAATGCCAAAAACACTTTATCTTAACCCTACATCCATCCACTGACCTCTATGTGTCAACTGGATAACACCCACATATCACCTCATCATCTAGACACCAGACACCGGAGCCTACAACAGAGCTAGAGCTAGAACCAAAGCTAGAGCCAGAGCCAGAGCAAGCAGGAACATTTAACATATAGTTTGGTGAATTGCCTTTTGTATTTTAACTTTGGGTGTCATGCCACAGTCACTTCGGAATGTCATCAGGAATTATATAGTTCATTTAGTGACTGACAAGCCTACAGCTAAGTAGTCGCCATTTTAAGGTTCTTTTCATATTTTTTTTTCAAATTTCTATACCCTAGGTAAAATAATCTACCAAGGCCAAAGGTGGGTGTTAAAAAAGGAATGCTTAATTAATTTAAGTATTTCCTAATATAAATATAAACATTTAATATTAGTAGTAATTTTTAATACAAATGTAGCCTGGAAAAATATTTAGTACCATCAATTGGTGATAAACGGCAATCCAAGTATATAGGACGGTGTATATTCTATGCTGTCCTAAATACCCTCAATTAATATACTGCAGGATTGTATTGTGAATTTAGCTTATTATTGTGTTTCCTTTTGAAGAGGTTAATGCCTTTAAAAACCTTTAAGTATGAAGCCCATATGGTGTTTCCCCTTGTGGTGTTTTAACGTTTAAATACACTATTTTACAGTAATTGAAAGCTGGCACTACTAGTAAATACTATCATACTCATTTTGATGTTGTGTTATAGATGCAGATTTTGCCTCTGTAACTGAAAGGTCAGAAATGTTTGTATTTGAGATCCCATATAGTTAACAAGTAGAAGAACCATTTCTAAAGGACAGAGTAGCATTTGCTATGAAAACGGGTATAGCTGTTACTGGCGATCAATTATTTGCAGTACGAAAGGCTTGGTTTGACCACATACCCAACCATATCTTCATTGTAGATGTCGATTTTACAACTGATGGCATTAATACAGTTGTTGTAATTCCCATTGCCAAGAAAATTATGAGGAAGAGCGAGGCAGCTAAAATATATGAGAATAAGTATGAAAAGAAGAATCAAAGTCGACGTGGTCTTCACAAAATAGAAGGGTGGAAGGATGATACGCACAAGAACCTTCCGGGATTCCGAGAGCTTAATAAGGCCTACCCTGACGCCAAGTGAAATATTAGGGTTGACGATGATATCTATATGTACCTTGATAATCTTTTTTATATGCTAAGCCGTTATGACAGCAGCGATGAACTCTCACTTGGATACATGATGTCATATAATGGTTGTGACACAGTAATGTTTTGTTCCGTACTTTAAGCAAGGCGGCGTGGGTATAATCATCTCACATGCAACCATGGTTAAGATGATGGAGATAGTGAAAGAATACATTTCGGAGTCTAGTGATTGTTGGGCTGGAGATATACGTGTTGCAACTTGCTTGCAGCAATGCCTACATTAAACCAACTGGTAACTATCCCTACATATTCTGAGATATGCAGTTGCCAAATCTGAGCATTAATCCAGAGGACCGCAGTCTGTGTGACTTTGTAGTCAACAATCATAGGAAAATACCTCCAACTCTCTTAAACCTGCATGAGATAGAGCGCAGTGTACTTTTCACCGGCAAACGCTTCGATTTGGGTGAAATTTATGGGTTTCAGCATGCAGGAAACCAGGCAATCTTAGAAAAGACCAACAATGGTGAGTATGATGCTATTCATAATCGAGAGAATATTGGGCCTTCTTTTGAAGAAGTGATGACGGGCTCAGATTTGGATTGTAAACGCTTGTGTGAAGTAACTCCAAATTGTCGGGCGTGAACCAGGTCAGAATCCGGGATGTGTTCTATGAAAAGAGATAATACTAAATGGGTTTAGCTCTGGTCTTAAAAACGTTTTAAAATTGAACCGGCAAATGATAGAGATCCTGCAACTATATAATAAACCATTTCAGATCCTAAATTTTGGGTCCAGATAGCACATTGCATAGGCATCCTACCCGAAGACAAGTCAGGAGGACTTGTTTAATAATAAAAACATGTTTTAGCATATCTGTACTCCGTACATGCAAGGGGACACGTTAACCCCCACCTTAATTCGGTATTCTCTTCCAGTCTAAAACGAATATAGGTCACATGAATGCTTGTGTCTCCACTTATTATTCGCAACATTTTCATACATGAAAAATGAGCTGAATATAGAGGATTGATGAACTGTACAGCAATAAAGATTGGCTTAATTAGTTGGTACATATTCCGCTTCATAATTATTTTATTATGAATCAAATTACATTGAATGTTGTATGAAATTTAATGTCCATATTACTCTAATCATAAATTGTGTTAAAGATGGTCTAGTTAAGCAGCCTTATACAATACCACTCTAATCGGTATGTAGGTACCATTTCACATTTTATTGGCCTGGGTTATAAGCCTTGGTTTATTCTTTTTATTTCGGCTATAAGTCTGGAGTACAAAAAGATCAAGCAAGATGCTTAATAACAATCTAATATTTGTGTTTACGTTTACTTTTACAGATCTGATGCCAAGTTGTCTAACCCGTTGTAACAGAAAGGATCGGAATTCTCTTCTTTTTTTTTCTAATTTTTTATTTTAAAATGTTTTAGCACATATTACATGCTATAAGAACGATCTAATCAAAATAGATAAATAAGTAGATACTGCACCAACTTCCTTCATTCATCTAAGCCAGAAAACTAGAAACGGCGTAGACATTGTTTTATTATAGTCACTATATCTTCTATAGTTCAATTATGCCATTTCTGCTAACACTTCCTTAAGGACATCAATGAACTTATCTAAATCTTCTAATTCGAGCCCACTATGAGGAATCAGCCTCAGACGGGAGGTAGTTATTGACACTGTGGAGATTATTGAGTGGTTAGATGGGAAAGGGGGAAGCATTGGAGAATCAAATCGATTATTACGTCGAGTATTAAAGTTTACCCAATAGGAGGCCATAATTATAATGTAAGAATTTTGATCGACTGCTATTATTGCGTCATTTCACATGTATTATCTTTTAGGACACAAAGCTTTAGCCTGAGGAATTCGATTGTTTGCAAGCGCATGCGTATGGCTGGCTACATATTGTGGTGCATTGTAATAAATATATTGGTCACATTTGTGTTTACATGTGTATCTATTCACATGCTAATCATTATAAAAGAGCTATAAAGGCGGATAAGCGGGTAGTCAATAGAGATTGTTATGTAAATCATGCTATTTCCTTCTTTGATAACAAAGGTACATGTGGTAGAAAAACAGAAATAACAATTGAAATGGGATAGTGGGGGTCAAGTAAATAGCCACAAAGGGAGAGTACAGACTGGGTGTCCAAGTCATGTTAAAGGTGCAAAATAATAATTATGTTTTGCAAAAAGAATAGACTCAATTACCTGCAGGTGGGATGACGCAGGCTACCCAATATCCACGTTTAAGTAGTTCACGGTAAAGCGTAACCACTAATGACAGGGGCAGGAGGGAATCAGTAAACTTGAATTAAATATGTCATGTTATATGAAAAGGGTTGTTTTAATACCCCTTTCCACTGCTATTTTTCTTGCTTGCTTTGACCCTGACTGACGGACTTGTTTGTTTGAATACACCCCAAAATTTTATGACCTGTCATTCATTTGCTAACAAAACTACGAATTATTGAATTTATAGAAAGGCCGTATATAATGAAGAAGTTACAAGTCTTACCTTCAACTACACCAATATTATATATCAAAAAAAGTTACGCACAAGTATAAATTGAGGAATAAATGACGATATGTACAACACATACGTATTCTGTAAGTATTAGCAAATCCATATTTTTTAATATACATATATGAGTATACTTTAACATAAGTGTGCTTATGGAAATGTTTTTAAAAGATGGGGTAAGGTTTACCTTTTTCCATATCACACAGAATCAAAGGTACGACAGCTGTCTCAGTGGTACCAACATTGTAGCCTTCAGCCTGTATGGTAATAGTTTGATTATTATATATAGATGCACAATTTAACACACATACATACATATTCACGTGTATTGAACCAACAAAATATGTACAAATTGGTATATATTCTTATAAATGGCAATGCCATCAGATTACTGACGTCCGTTTATGGGAGGGAGAAAAACAATTACAGGCCTATGTTGATGAAAAAAGTTGGAAAAAAATATACACCAATTCGTTTTTACAATCAATCAAATACTGCAGATGGGATGAATAGCACACGATGAGTGCAAAGCTCAATAACACAGTCTATAAATATATCAAATATAAACAGACAGCCAATTGCAAAAAAGACAAACCTTCAATTTCTCAATAAAATATTTTGCATTTCTATGCAATCGTTCCACGTGCTGGGTTTCTTCCATGAGAATTTCAAACGTCTTTTGAGCCACGGCACAGTAGAATGGGGGGAGAGGGCTGTAGAGAGAGAGGTTAGCATACAGCTCTCTATATTAGTAAAAGAACATATTGGTATTGGTCAATGGCTCTATGTCACATTCCTGGATTGGATAGATAATATGTAAAGGGCTAAGTATAATTAACGAAGTGGAAATTAAAGCAAATAGATAAATAGCATTGTGAATGAATTCTAGTGATATGAGTTTTACAAAATGATCTTTATCTCATATCTTATCAAACACATACATACCTTGAAAAGACACAGGGATTACCATACATTTGAATGTAACGCATCATCTGTGTGATTGGAGAGGTGTCAGGGGGCATGTTTGTTGCTTTACTTCATCATGCACATTGGATGTCTCATTCACTCTCAGTTAATATTAACATACATCATACCCAACATTACCGCCTTGGCAAATAATATTTCGATCTGTTTTCTGCCCCAATATAATTCTACTTCGTACAATTGTAACACAGATGAAACAGTAAAACATAGACTAAACCTATTCTGTCTTTATCCTAAATCATCACCCTGCGAATGACGCATGTCAGGTGGCGAACTATAGTGCAAACAAACCCATAAGCCCTGTCTCAACCGCAAAGTGGTTGGCTTAGACATTTCTTAAAAATGTGTAATGCATTAAGACTGAATTAGGATCAAACTGTATACCTAGTGTAATATATAGTCATTAATCTTAATATGAATCATTACTACGCAGGTTTAATAGGTCATTTCTCTATTATTGTACATATTAGGTCACTAATACTCATAAAAAATAAAAATAGATAAATAAGAAATCGTTCTAGCCAACAGATACACGCAATAACAATAAGTTTATCGCACCTTTTTTGAGCCGGCACAGAACCCACCAATAGCAGGTATAGATTTTCCCAGGGTGCCAGTAAGCACATCTACAGCACCTGGCATATCGAAGTGCTCCTCAATTCCCCTTCCTGCAGGCATTATAATTGGTTTAAATATAAATAAAAAATGAACGATTGGTTGGAATGGCGATGTGTTTTATGAATCAAAATATGACAAGTATCAGTGGTCAAGATTACAGATACTTTTGAATCAATATATTACAAAGCATTCCAATAAACTAATACCATTCGTATAATTGGATGGGGCTGAGATAGTACAAGTGAATAAATGACTTATTTGAAAGAGTTTGGTCCAATCATATTGCGTACCTGTTTTACCAATCACACCCAGGCCATGGGCCTCATCCAATATTAAAGTGATGTTGTTGGTCTTACAGAACCTGATTGGTGAAAGATCAGGTCAGAAAATATAAATACGAGTGTAATTAAAAGGGGTATAATGGAAAGTAACAAAGCATTGAGAGAGAAAAACACAGCCATATCATAATCATATTTATTAACCACAGTGCCACAACATATATCTTTATTTAGTTAATTTATTGTAAATTGTTTTTAAGATGTTTGTTTGTTTAATTGTTATGGATAACCCATTGAGACATGTGGCTTAAAACTAGGGCATGGACTAAAATAAAAACTCCCAGACATGACGTATGGTAATGTATAACCTACAGTACGTATGTACATCCAAACACACGTAAACACACAAACACACGCATATATATATTGACCACTGAGTGTGTGGCCCAAACCAATGGACGGCCAGAATATACGTTATCCCATCAGCACATACGCGTCATAATTTAATTCCATGTCAAAAATCCTTAAAATTAATAAAATTATAAAACTGAGCACTAAATTGGCAACTTTGACACCATTTGTATATATAATAGAATATAACGGTTTTGCTTAGCCATTTTTCTGAACATTTCAATATCCAACTACGCTTCCTGTATGCAACATATTTCCATTTACTTCCAATATATTCTATTCAAGCAGGCAATACTGGCTCACAAATTCATACTCACTTATGAAAGCTAGGCAACGGGAAGATGTCGCCGTCCATACTAAATACGGTGTCTGACACGAGGTATATTTTACCTTGTGGAGCACCAGTTTTTGCTTGCTGAGCTATTGCTTTGCGTACGCCTGCTAATTGCTCAGTACAATGTGCTAAATTACTGTGTTTAAACTAAGGTGTAGAATGATGAAAATAGAATGTGCCAGAGAAAGGGGAATTTTTGGAAAAGAATGTGTGTATGATTAGCTACAGAATAAATAAAAGCGTAAGATATAAAAATAAATTGATGACAAAATGTGTGGAAGAGATAATAATAAACCGCAAAATGGAGCAGAGGTGAGAAAATTAAATTAGGTGATAGGTACATGTGTGTATTTTTATGAATGCATGATAGAAAAACGACTAAATAGACATATACTATATGCATTGGCATATATTCATATATAATGTAGTATGGTATGAAATATATTTGTGAAATAATCGAGATAAAAATGGGCCAAGAAAGTCGTATTACCTTTGTCCCAAAAAACCTTTTTAAAAAATTTAAATTGAAAAAAAAAAAAAAAAAATACAAAGGAAAAAGAGAAAGGAAAATGGGAAGAAATAAAAGAAAAGGAAAAACATAAGTGACTGGGTTAATGTATACATAAAAAGTATGGTAAACAACTGGTTTACCTTGAAAATAGTAGCCCTTGACAGTGTGCATCCATCTACAAGACTCCTATGTGCCTTATGGTCAAGTAGAATAAAATCTTGTTGACGGCAAAGAGCGGGGATAACGCCAATATTGGCTAGATAGGCTGTGCTAAAACTCAACGCACTTTCCTATATATGAAGAAAAGGTAATAATAAGATATGGGAAAGACGTGTAAGTAAAAGAAAAAAGTAGAAAATAGATACAACTGAACCAATAGAAAAAAGATTTGAGTGTGGTTATTAAATGATAAAAAATAAAATTATGCCCATTATTGACATTTTTTTTTTCCAAATTGCTACCAAACTCACATTCCCTTCTAATTGTAGTTTAATTGCAATATATTTACACATTTTAAATCATGTATTATGTATAATTATATTGGTTTTACTGTATATATATATCTAGTAGCCTTTCTATTATATAAAGATATATGCACTTATATTATCGCTAGGTATTATTAGTTAGTATATCGATAATGTGACAATCCTCAAATCCTAACTGCAACGCACTTGGAAGAGATACTATAGGACAATGTGTCCAATTACATTCCTTTACTCACCTTTCCAACAAAGTTGGCTATAGTTTCTTCCAATTTTACGTGTAAGGCAGTAGTTCCTGCTAGACTTCTGGTTCCGTGACTGCTTAAACCATAACTTTCGACAGCTGTGAGGCCAACCTGACAATAACAAAATGTAGTTAGTTTCCTGTGCTGCATAATACATAAAGGTTTACATATAATGACAGCGGCAGGCAGTTGATTTTTCAATTTTCCTTCACCATAATTTACATAATTTAAACTATTAAAAGATATCATTTGAAGTAGGAAAGCAGGTTTTGATTAGATGAGAGATGGGTAGAAAAAGGAATACATGGTTGGAGTGATAACAGGAAGAAGGTGAGAGTAAGTAAATAGCTACAACAGAAATTGGAAAAAATAAAGAAAAAATAAAGAAAAAATAAAAGAAAAATAAAAATAAACAAGAAATAAGAAAAGATTTGAAATGCTGAGAAGTGAGGCCAATATTCTCAACCAACTAGTAGTTGGAGATGTTGTTTACCTCAAGTAGTCTGCTGTCCGTCATTAAATTGAGATATGAATAGCTACTTAATTGGACGAGATCCTTACCCTCCAGCCTATATGGAACCATTGGAAAGGCGTGTTACAATTATAATTGCAATGCCTTACTGTTTGATTACTTTGTGTACCAGTGTAAATTTACTAAGAAAGGATTAAGACCATTACAGTATACTGCCTATTTGCGGTTTAAACTAGAATAAATATTGAGCGTTTATGCATAACAAAAAGCAGGATTCATAATAAAGTGAGCTCGGATTATCATTTTCTAATAATAACCGTGATGAATTGTTACTGACGCGCTCATATATGTGAATTATCCACCTTTCATTGGCTATTAGTTATCTGCAATAAAATATGGTATAATACAATGTTTTATTTGAGATTCAAGACAATAAACTGAGAGACTTAACCGGAATTAATTTATACTTTACATCAAGGCAAATGGTTTGGCATTGTGAAAAACAAAACAAAAATAAGAATAGAAAAAACTTTAAATGATTCGTGAGCCGGCCATAATTGTCATGAATCAAACATGTGCATACATTATATAATACATAACATACATACTACAAGAATGGCAACAAAAGACACATTAGACCCACCTGCATGTGTTTTTGTCGACTTGATCAAAGGCATTATAGAAGGCCATTAATTTATTTTCTGTGTGTGCCTATTATTAATATTCATGACCATGTAAGACATAATTCTTCTTTCAATGTCTTTGCTTATTGTTTAAAAACAATTTGCTGCATTTTTATCAAGATTTATAAGTGTATCATCATACTTAAAGATAGATAAAAACAGAAAGATAGAGATTCAAACTATGATTTTCTATTGCCATGACAACGCGATGGGGATTTGACCATCCACCTCCTACGTACATATTACGCGCATATATACCAAATATAATTCAAATGCAAATTGTTGGATATTAAGAAAGATAAGATAATATACCCTCTAAGTATGTGCGAATCTTATCATGGCGAATCACGATATCTTCATTGGGGTCAAAATCTATCCCCACTGTTGAAAGTCCCTGTAAGGAAATAAGGTAAGGTCAGGAATGAGAGCCATGACAGAGGTAATGAGGAATCGATGAAAATAATAAAGAAAAGGAAAAGGAAAAATGGAAAAAGAAAAAAGAGTAGGAGTGAGAAGAAGTGGTACTGAAAGTGGAAAAACATGCATACAAATATAGGTTGTTGAAATGTCGATATCAAAAATAAAACAGTAAGTATATACAACATAAGAAAGAAAATAGTAAAGCTTTAGAGATTGAAGCAATTATTGTTTCCAAGGTATATCTATGTAATATAATTTACATAAGCTTTAATTAAGTACAATAGTTGCATATATAATACAATTCTCTATATAGACATGAGTATATATTGTATTTCACCACATATTATAGGCCACATATCACACACCTCATTGATGGTTCTATCTCTCAAGTCCACCTGGGGTGGTACGTGTTTCTTTTCACCCCATGACATCATCGCCATCAAACGGTCGGCTAAGCTTTCTTGTGCATTACGGGTCTGCACTTTTTTCATAATACTGTAAATAATAGCAGTATGTTAATAAAAAAGTCTAATCGTTTAAAGGAATTAAGAAGCGAAAAAACTAAAAGAAAATACTTCGTGAGTGACAGAACAATAAAGAAGGCACAAGGGGAAAGGATGATTGTAGAAATGAAGTAATAGCAATTAAAAATAAGAACAAGAAAAAAGAAAATGTATAGCAATTGCAGTATATATAGCGAGTAATAATCACGGGTTATGCATCAATAAATATCAACTCACCCCTCGGCCATTGTTATGTATTCTTTCATCATTTCCTCAGGGTGGCTTCCCTTTACCTCGTTCCAAGCCTCCCACATAGCATTGTCCTTTATAGAGCTCACCTTGGCCTTGGTAGGTGGAACGTCACCTAATAGTAACTTATAATTAGCTTCTTATCTTATCTTGTAGGTCTATTTTGTGCTTAATTTTCCCAACCAATATAATCAGATAGTTTCTACCGTAATAGTTTCTTAGACTAATCATATTTGGCTTTTGGACAAATCCATCACCCTATCCCCACTCCCAAACGTAATTTGATTAAATTGGCTTGATTGTTACAATAATTGTGGCATATTCTTTAGCCCAAAACAATCTTTTTTACTATCTCATGACGTTCAGAGGCTATCTAAAAAAATAGGCAAATGCATTGTTCTTCCAAGCACTATAGTCTCCATGGCTCTTGTTTGTAAACATTCTATATCCATTATTGGTAATTTAATTAGCCATGAGAGATACCTAAATGAGAAGATGTGGAAATATAAAGTAAAAGGCCAAGAAGAAAATAATATGGCGTGTTATTGTTATTTCTAAGATAAATAAGGTTTTTGTTGGTTGATTGGACCTACACTGCAAGGGTAACCAACTAAAAACATTTTGTGTTCATTTTGATCCAATATTTTCAATTATTAGCTACCAACCAAACAGTGATGAGATAGTAACTACACAGGCTGAAGTCAATATATACATGTCTGAATAACTAGATAAAACATTGGGGAGTAAGTAGCTTAGGAAACCAGTCAGCAAATATATGAAATCGACTGGTAGCCATCACATAGATAAGGTTTGTATAATAAGTTAAGTTTAAAATAAATCAAAATCCAGTCTACGTAGTGATATACTATGTAATGACAGAGCGACAGTATGAAAAAGAAAATAATTCTGTAATATAAATAGTAAAGGATATATCTTTCATACCAATAGTGGCTTGTTTGTAGCGGCTGTAAAGATACAACTTCTCCTTATTCGACACGGATGCCGATTCTTTCTTACTAAACAGATTTTCCACTGCATTGCAGATCTGTTTGAATTTTAGCTCTACATCTTTTGATACCTGTGGCCCAGTTTCCTGTGGCACAGCTTCTTGTGGCGTGTTTTGTGCCTGGTGAAAAGGGGAAAAGACGGTCGTATTTATAAATGAGTATGTCTACATGTAAAATAGAATAACACTATGTGGTTGTCGGTATACACCAGCTCTAAATAATACTGTATACCACCGCACATGCCTCAATTCAATTACGGAGTACACATGCAACTTAGTATAGCATTTAGTATCCATATATTCTATTTAGTTACTCAACTTTTCTGATTTGTACCTGAATCTAAGGAGAAAATCTTGTTTGCATAAAATTATATCCATTCTCGATTATATTTTTGCTTTTTTGTTATCACTCGCTTTCTATTTTGCAGGTGTTCTTAATTTTAGTAAGATGTCAAATGCGAGGGAACTACTTAGGATATTTTCTTGGTATTTATAAAGCTTTGGACATGGAAAATTGAAATATAACGTTTGTTTACCGATGGGATAACAGAACCTGAACTCTAGTTATCAAGGTTGGCTGTGACGGGTAAACAATTGAACGCTAACCAGTTTATAATAAAACAGTCCCGGGATTGATTGTCGGGATTGTATCCAAAATGTACATAATATCTTCCAATATCTTTAATCATTCCATTCCATCCATCACATATACCATTTACTTCACAGTATTGACACTAACAATGGTTTTTAGCTTACATTACTTACCATTGTGTCTCCTAGTTCAGTAGCCATCTTGCTCTTTGTAACCTTTCGACTGTCGTATGTAGTCGCTATCTTAATATCAAATTATGATCCAAGTAAAGAAAAACAAAGAGAGAAGAATAAAATAGTACAATTGACTACCTTGGTAATATATAGTTTATACAAAGTACAGGATAGTGTTGAATGTAAGAAACTTCAAATTAAAATCAACGTATACTTTGGCAGTTTATATGGTACAAAAAACCTTTATATGCGAATAGCGCGAATACTTGCATAAAGTGTAAAGGCATAAAATATATATACTTGACTGCACCTATTTTTATCCAATTTAACTGAGCTATCTTATCAGTTATAGAGCAATCAATTGGTAGATTACTATAAAGTCATCGTTGTTAGGACTAAATTAAGTAACCGCGGGCCCATCCCAAACCTGAAACCCACAAGATAGTAAATTCTCATAATAATCTCACGTGCCTTTAATGCATTTTCTGTTGTAAGGCATAGTTAAACCAGATTAAACAAGAAAAGGCGAGGGATCCAGATTATTCATTGGATAAATCATTTCATATTTATACGTTCAGACGACGATACACATCGTCCCATTTTCTTGACGTCATATTAGATCCTGGTTCCATTCATTCTTGTGCATTAAATCTGTTCTAATTCTGTATTAGTGAGTGACTTCAGAGCATGATACCTATGGCGTGCGATTTATTAAAATACTTAAGTTTGAACTGCAATAGGTTCTATAGTATCCTCCTAGTGCCAACCACCAATATAATTTTAGTTAAAATTTTATCACCCTTGTATTTAACCACTACCTCCTCTATAAGATATGTTAGCCAAGGTGGAAACGTTTGCGATAATAGAGGTATTCATTGGTAGTGTTCTATCTGGTTTTATGATTGGCTGCAACCTAGTAACCGTATAAGTTTATCGTTTAATGGAATGAGTGCCAATCTTCAAGCCAATAAAGGGATTCATCATGAACTGTCATAGACGTGCAGCATATTTTTTCATCTCCATCTACTCCCTCGGGCAATGACATCTAAATCTTTCTACAATTTTATTATTTATTTTATTGTATTTTTAATAAACCCTAATCTGATTAGTAGATTAGATCAATTCTAATCGTACGAGGCAGTTTTATTACGGCAAGCGCGTCTTCCAATTATAATTGGCCAATAAACATGCACGTTTACATCGTAAGATCAAGCCTTACACAATGAATATTTACAAGATCATAAACTGGTAAATAAAAACATCGCATAAAGAGTAAAGCTGTGGAATAGACATGAGCTTGACCAATCCTTCCATTAGAATTGTGTCATGAATAGATAAAGAGATAGTTAGAGTTATAGGAATCCTCCGTATGAGTTTAAATATTCCAGATATCATCATCGCCTAAGTTGGCAAAAGAAAAGATGGCAATGATAAGAACACACTGGAACTTATTGTCATATAACATTATTTTCTTTTTGTTATATATTAATTATTATCACTAATAATCAATCTATGCTATATTTCAAACGAACGCAACATATCAAAATTGACAAGTGCGATTGGTCTCGTTTACAACGAGCATGTGGACCAATTCAAGATGTTGATTTGCTTGTTTAATAGCTGTATATTTGTAAAGGTTACTAATAGCCTTTTTAAGGCAATATAATCAAATGACGTCACAGGGTCTAAACATAAGATCTTACGCTGAAAATGGAATTGGTGTGGTCATATTAACACATAACACATTGAACTTCCATGACCATCGCTACACTTTTTAAAGTATCTAAAACTCTTCAGGCCATAGCTTCTTTCAGGGCGTTAATAAAGTTATCCAGTTCCAAGATGGTTAACCCGCTATGAGGGATTAGACGAAGGCGGGCTGAACCAATAGATACTGTTACAAGGTTGCAGAGCATGGTTAGATATGATTGGCAAATGTGCGAGAGTGGCCTTACTAGATTTGACATTCTATAAATACAAACATTCTGCCAAATAATAAACATACAAAATCCCAATTGACCAAACCGGTTAACATAGATGAACACTTTAGAATTAAATTATTAATTTAAACACTCTTAAACTACATATTTAAAGAACTCTTTTTGCTTTTGAATTACCTATAATATTGTAAGCGATAAAACTCAATTATTTCTAAACGCCATTTTTTAAAAGTATAAGCTGCGTATTGTACTGTAAGGTAGTGTATAGTAGGTAAGAATTATAATAATAACCATGCATACAAAGGTATTTATGATATAACATGGTATGTTATTGCCGCCAAGTATTAAATGGAAAGCCCTTTTACAATTGGATGCTAATTAAATAGATACCTTGTAAAACAAAATGCAGGCACAGCCTTAAAAGTATAATGGAGAAAACATGTGGATCATATAACAATGCCTTTTTTTAATCACAACCAACCGAGATATACATTAACTAGACTACCACACAACATTATAGATCATGTATTATGCTAATGACCGAATGATATAATAAATTCTAGATCAGGATCCTTGAATGGGTATTGAGTAATAAAAACTTGATAAATATTGTGAATTATTTAAAATTAACAAGCCTATTAACATTACAAGCTGTATTAGGACAAAGAAATATTTTTAAAAGTTTTTTTGTTACAAGACAATATACTATAATTATATTGGTATATATAAAAGGAAGGGTATAATATAACCATATTCAGTTTGAGTAACCAAGATTTCACTATGGGCAATATTACTACGGCGATGAGATGTACTAGATAAACTATAACAGCTTACCTGCAGGCGGTATAATCACAGATACCCAGTACCCACGTGTACGCAGTTCGCGGTAAACCATGCCCACTGGACATGTGTGAGATGTCAAGTATAAGTGCATATTCAACATAGGCAAAGCAACTATAGTTACAATTTTCTAATCAATTTATACTGGGTTGTGAAGTAATATATACAATGCTTTGCTTAGAAGATGTAAAAGGGTTCTGTCTGAGAGAGATTCGGGACTCCTGATTCTATTTTAATACCAACTAAAAGCCATAGAGGTTTTATCCTAAAGTATTTGCTTATAATAGTTGCCTACTACCCAGGCCTTGTATGAGAAAATTACCACAATAATATTAATAATTACTGCGCAGGTTGAAATTGACATACTGAGCCAAGTGCAACCTTACAACTTTCGTTATTGGCTACTTAAGCCATCAACATATCCCTTTTGTGTATTAATGTAACTAAAATAAACATACAATTAGATTTCTATATAAAAATAAAAGTGATTAAAGTAATTGTATAAAATACCTTTCTCCAGATCTCCAAGAATTAGAGGTACTACAGCGGTTTCAGTTCTACCAACATTGAAGCCTTCGGCCTACATGGACGTGTTGCATAGGAGTTTATTATACAGTGTATTATATTGTATTGTATTTTACTATTTTATAGGATTATCTATCATTTTAGATCATATTCCATTATATTATATTACATAAATGCAACGCTAATCAGATCAAATATTGTAGATGTATTAATATTACACGAGAAATGGAAAGATCTATTGGAAATGATTTCAAATCAGTAACACACTCTATAAATATATAGACAGCCAATCACAAGAAAAGTAAACCTTTAGTCGCTTAATAAAATACTCGGTATTTCTATGCAATTGTTCCACGTGTTGAGGTTCTTCCATGAGAATTTCAAACGTCTTCTGTGCCACGGCACAGTAGAATGGTGGAAGTGGGCTACAGAGAGAGAGGTTAGCTTACAGCTAGTGAAACAATAAGTACATTACAATTGGTCAATAATTGTATGCCTGGAGTAAATAGATATTATGTAAAAGGCTCATGGGAACTTACGGGGATATAATTAAAGAAGTAAAAATTGAAGCAAATAAATAGATAGCATTGTGAATTGATGATAGTAAAATGGATTTTACAAGATGTCTTATCATATATATATATACCTTGAAAATACACAGGGATTGCCATACATTTGAATGTAGCGCATCATCTGTGATTGTATAAATGTAAGAGGGCATCTTCGCTGTTTTACCCAATCGTGTCCACTGCTTGTCTCCCTCAATCCCAGTTATTATTGATATATATATATATATAAAGTTACTGATTTGGCAAAGAATATTTTTATATATTTTCTACCCCACTATGCAATTTCTGCTCAATTACGAATCTATCACTGGGAGCCAACCAGACCCTCTACTCATATTAATCTCCAATGAAACGTTACAATCGACCTCCTACTATAGCACTGTTGAAACAGTTAAACATAGGAAAAAAGCATTGTCTTGATCCGAAACCATTACCCTGCCAATGCTGCATGTTAGAGGGAACGATAGTGCAAGCCAAACAAACCCATAAGCCCATCACAACCACACAGTGATTAATTTATACCATTTTGAACACGTGTGATGCGAATTACGCTGAATTAGAATCAAACTTTTTACCTAATAGAGTGGGACGCACGTGTTCCCATTGACAACGCAATACAGTTAAGTGTATCACACCTTTTTTGAGCCGGCACAGAACCCACCAATAGCAGGTATAGACTTTCCCAGGGTGCCAGTAAGCACATCTACAGTGCCTGGCATATCGAAGTGTTCTTCAATTCCCCTTCCTAGACATTATAAATGTTTTCAATATCACAGCTTATGATTGGTTAGAATTGTGATGTGATGTTTTAAGTAACTATTTATGATCGGTAGGAATAGTCAAGATTCCGTGTATTATTGGGTCAATATTATGGTATATTCCAATGCGCTAATACCATCCATACATCTTATAAATAAGTAAAGTATAAATGTAAATGTATACTTGATGGGTTGAGATGACAGGTGAATTAATGACTCATTTAAAGAAATGTGGTCCAATCATATTACGCACCTGTTTTGCCAATCACACCAAGGCCATGAGCCTCATCCAATATTAGGGTGATGTTGTTAGTCTTACAGAACCTGATTGGGTAAACGTCAAATCAGAAAATATGCGCTTTGAAAAGCCATGATCTTATTTGATTTGCTTTTAACTTTTTATTGTTCATACACTAAACTCAGTTATATTTTAATATTAATATTAATCTGTTTATTTGTGTCCGAGATACTCACACTGTATAACCCATTTTTTTATTTCTATTTATTCTATGGTATATTATGTTTGCTTATTACTGTTTTTAATGTTTAATTATATAATTATGACAGGTTATATATTAACTTTGAACATTAGCTAATTGCATAACTTTCTTAACTAGGTTAAATTGATTTGTCAGATACGTAATATGCAAGCACATACATTAAAGAATATCTAACGAGCCATCCAAATAGCCATCCAAATAGGGACTAAGATTATCGAGATAAGATCAGATATATTAGTTGGATCTCCGTGATCTTCTGTGAATTGTATAAGCCAGTGCACATTTTACAATCGGTCCCATTTACATTACTGAATAGCTATGTGGCAGTTAACTAAAATTAACACCCCCAATAAACAAAAGTCGGGAAAGCATAAAAGAAGCAAAAGTCTGGAAAGCATAAAAGAAACAAAAGCAACTAGTAAAATCACGGGTTTTTAACACTTTTCTTTTATCAAAGGTATAATACGACTTTGAACAATTTTTTATTGGGTATAATCTACAAAATCTTACAATGTGCAAATATTAATATAATATAATATACTATAATAATATAATATAATAAAATGTATTAAAACGTATTAAAACGTATTAAAATATTGGAAAACATTAAAAAATATAACTTAGTTTAAAATTTAAATCCCTCATTAAAAGCATATATTTTTTTTCGTGATTTTATACTTACATATGGAAGCGAGGTAAAGGGAATATATCACCATCCATACTAAACACAGTGTCAGAAACAAGGAAGATCAGACCTATTGTCTGCCCCCTTTTAGCTCTCTTGTCTTGTATCTTGCGAATTGTTCTTAGTTTTTCACTACAGTGGGCTATGTTATTGTGGTGGAACTAGAGATAGAAAAGAGGTTGGGAGGTGAGGTGAATGGAGGTAGAGAGGGGGATGAAGGAGGAGAAGTGTAACATGGGGAAAGCAAGCAAGAAAGAGAAAGAGAAAAGGCAAGGGAAAGAAAAAGAGAAATATTGTTAGATCATAATAGTACAATTATAACACTAATATAGTCGATTTATGCAGAGAAGATAGGAATTAAATTGGAAACTTGGATCTGTAGGATATTAGAATACCAATTAATTGTTGGCTATACATGATACTCTTGGCTTTAATACCAATTTTATAGCAAAACTAATGGTAATAAATAATTATAAAAAGTTGATTTTAAAACCCTAAATGAAACATACAGGTTGACTATGCCGCCTATATTGCATATAATAAGAATTTAATAACATAAACAGTATCAGTTGAAGGTAATTGGTGGTAATTGCTTCATTAAGTAATGAAAGCTGATTAGTCATTATAATTAGTTCCACCAATAGTGCCCACGGATTATTAGAGTAAATAGTTTGTTTTGGAATTTTCTTACCAAAATATACCTGCACGCATAAAGTAGATTAAAACCAATTGGTCATAAGTGATTAGCTAATTAGTCTACATATCATATATTAGACCTTATAATATAAAAGAGGTTGTTAACAAATGGGTTTAACGCATGCAATTTTTCAGTGAGACTGAATATGAATTTTGTTTTTTTTTTGAAAAAAAAAATAGAAAAAGAGTTTTTTTTTTGCTTGTATTTGTTGGCTGTTGTTCAAAATAAATAATGCAATTGGACATGAGTTATAATTAACTTAAATAACCTCATTGGATTGGAGAAAAGGGTTATGAACATTAAAATTGAAGAGATTTACCCTTATTAGAGTTGCTCTTGAGAGAAGGCATCCTGCAAAAATAAAGATATGATTGGCCGTAAGTAAATAAAACGTAGGTCCAGACATTGGATCATTATTATATATGATAGAATTGCTCTATATGGTCTTACAGAACTATATTATTCTAAAAGAAAGAATAATAAGAAATATTTATGGAGAAAAACTAAAGAAAATAAATAGCATAAAATATAAACCAACAGAAACGATTTATCATAAAATATCATGCCAATAGGAATATAGACTGAGGAGGACAGAGAAAATAAATGATGTAAATAGGAATGATAAAGAAAGGAAAATACTACATTGGAGACAGTTCATGCCAGATATATACATATACACATACAGATATATGCATGTATATGCATGTATCTATACACCAATATATACTCTATTAAATGTAAATATAGTATTAATACAACATATATACACTGACACTGACTTTTATTATATTAAATATAGCATTAATATGTAATATCCATTATATATATACCATCTTGTAGACTTCTATGGGCCTTCTGATCTATCAGAATGAAGTCAGTTTTACGACATATCGCGGCGATAGTACCAATATTTGCTAGATAGGCTGTACTGAAGGTAAGCGACATTTCCTGGAGTTACAGGGTGAGGAATTGTCATGTATTAGTTTACCCTACAGGAAGATCGCTTAAATTACTAGGTTTCCTATAGGAACAAGTTTGGTTGTATTGGTTTGATCAACGTTTGATGGCTTGCGTGTTTATTCGCTCTCCGTAAACAAAGCCTAAATAGACCTACTGACGGAAGAAGTTAAGCAAGAATTTACTGGTTTTGTTACTTTCTCTTATTAAAGAGCCGGAGTTAATTATAACGTTATTAATTGAAAGCTGACAGGAATAGTATATGATATAATAGGATATAGTAGGATATAGCAGGGATGATAGAAAGAGGTGGAGGAGGTATCCTACAAGACAAGAATGGAAATAGGGAACAATATTAGATAGTTAAGAGTTGTTGATATTGGAATATATTATATTTAATTGTATTGTATTGTATTGTATTGTATTATACTATATTTAATTGTATTATATTGTATTGCACTGTATTGTATTGTATTGTATTATATTGTATTATATTATATTGTCTTACATTGTATTATATTGTATGTATTGTGTTGTATTATATTGTATCGTAGTATATTATAGCATATTGTATGACATCACATTTAATTTAATTGCAACATATCTCATCAAACTTGATGTTAATGCTATTTTATTCATCCAAATATGCCCAATCACATTAATCGATTACTCCAATTTAATTAGGGTTAACTGACCAATCCAAGCTACTTATAGTGTAGTTTTCTTCTCAATCCCCAATAATTGTCAAATATCATAAAATATACAATGGAGACAATGTAGCTGTAGTTAGAGTTATCAATTAATTAAATAATAAATAAATTAAATAATGACTGCTTTGATAATTAGTCCAGATATGGTTGGTATACTATACTTTTTAGTATAACAGACATCTATCTAGAACAGAACCAACATGTGATGTCACATATGGCTACATATACAACATAGGCTAAATAATTAAAGTTATAAATATTTAATTTATGAATGCCGGCTTTGGAAGTATTTTATACATAAAATGTTACATGTAAGAAGTGTAAAAAAACTTATATCAGACACATATTGGGGACTCTTGATTCTGTAGTGTTATTGAATAAATTCTACAGTTTTTATCCTAAATTCTTTGCTTACAATACTCAGCTGCTACCCTGAACTCGGGTAAAATGGTTATTCTACAGGCTGAAATCAGCAATACTTATTTAACAAAAATAGAGAGATATCTATTTAAAGCAATTTAACATGCTTTTATTTCTACTTACTTTTCCTACAAACTCAGCAATTGTTTCTTCTAATGCTATGTGAAGATTAGTTGTGCCTGCGAGACTGCGGGTACCATGGCTGCCAAGACCATGTGATCGGACTGCTTGCATACCAATCTGCCAGTAAGACAACAGTTAATTTGATTAATTAATTAATTACTAGACCATATATGAATTGTGTGTGCCTTTTAAAAGAGGTAAATAGACACTATTGGTTACCAGTAGGTGTATGTGATAAATATGTGTTTTTGTAAGTATGCTAATCGCGATAGAGCTAGTAGGCTAATTTCTTTTAAAATATTTGTGCATATGGTTGGATAAACACAAATAAGAGATCTGCATACCAGAGCATATGGATACGGTTAGATTGAAAGAGATAAACTGTGGAAAAGAAAAATGTAATAGTTGCCATGGTGATTATTAAACATATACGGCAATTACTAATAATAATTAGTCTTAGGAAGGGAGTGTGGAAAAAAAGAGGTCAATAAAAATTAGAAGATAGAACGTGGGAAAGGGTAATAGGATGGATCATTTAAACAGCGAATGAAAACTAGTACAATAAAATGCATATTGTTGATTGAATGTAATAAAATACATCTACACTAATGATTTTATATAAATTTACCTCGACCAATCGGGGATCTGTCATAAGATTGAGATATGAGTAGCTGCTTAACTGCATGAGGTCCTGCCCTTTATAACTGTGGGCACCAATAAGAATTCCGGATTGAAAATTCCAATTTTTTTTAATAATTCCTAGTTAAGCTAACTATGCCAGATTACCAAGATTCTTTATTTTATTTGCTTCATTCTACTGATCAATCCAATCATCACTCCTCCAGGTTAAGATCTGCCTTTAGCCAATTATAATGAATATTTATCTTGATATGGCGATGTTTAATAGGGACTAGCAGGCTACAGCCGTAAAATATGATTAGTAATTTGTATTATATTTAATAATGCAAAACTAAGAATATAAACTGTGCAATGCACTTACACATACCTATCAATAGATCCATACACATATATGCCTACACGTATCTATACTCATATATCCGCCACCTACCTAGCAGTAGTCCTAGACACTGAATCAAACACGTTGTAAAAGGCAAAGAAATCATTTTCTATATGGAACATCATCTCTTAATGGCTATACTTACCTATATTCTTTTCATTTTTAATCTTAATGCATTATTGTGTATTATTTATAGCTGTATTGCTTACTAACAGTTGGCAATAAAAAAAAATATGTATCAATAGGAACTAAAAGCAAAAGAAAAATATTTATTCAAGGGTAATAAACAGATATGTATAAACCAATCAATAAATATATAGATATAGCATTAAAGTAGAGAGTTACGTAAAAATGAAGTGAATGTGGAATGAATAAAAAGAAAGATGAAAGAAAAAATGATATGCAGTTGAATATATTACATATAATAGATACATAATGCATACAATCTAAGATAGTCGAGTATAATATAACACAATATAATATAATAGAGTATATGTAATATAATACAATGTAATAATGTAGTATATCCTATCCTATTATACAATGTAATAAAATACACTATCTAATTTTATAAATATAATTAGAGAAAGGAGTTATAAAAAGATATAAAAACATACAATGAAAACAGAGCATACCTTCCAAAAACGTGCGGATCCTATTATAACGCACAACAATATCTTCCCTGGGATCAAATTCAATTCCCATCTTTATCAGTCCCTATATGGGTAAAAGGTAGATATAAGAGTGGATTGAATTGATGCAGATAGAATACATCAGGGCCAATAATTGTAAAGTACATTCTAAACTACATACAAAGTCAGGTCTGGAGTTCTGTATTAACTAATGCATGGGTATATATTAGGAGTGGGATGGAGTCACAGATGATTTAAAGGTGTTAATATATTGGTTGAAGGAATTAAATCAAGAGGATATTAGATAGCAATAAAGAAATGAAAGATGCAAATAATGGGTTGTTAAATAATAATATATGTTATAGCATAATATAACATAATATAAAGTAATGTAATATAATAAAACGAAAGAAAATATAGTATAGTATAATAATAATAACACACTATAATACAATATCATAGCATACCATGGCATAACCCGATATCATATCAGATCATACTACATCATAAAATACCATACCATACCATACCATACCATAACAAAGCATACCATATCATATCACATCATAACATATCATACATATCATAGATCATACTATATCATACCATACCCTATCCTACCTGATTAATAGTATTATCTCTCAGATCATCTTCATTCATATTTAGGACCCTGTTCTTGCCCCTACCCATCCATGACGTCATAGCTTTAAATGCATCAGACAGGCCTCCACTTTTACGTTGGGTTTTGCATTGTTTCAACACCCTGCATGTAGAGTTAAAATACAGTTATATATACAACACGGGTAAAGTAACTAGTTATATTTAACTAACCAATTGATGCTGGGTTCTGAAATATTCTATGCATAAAATTCAATATTTAGAAAGTATAAAACGGCTTTGTCTGACCAAATATAATATAGTACTAAATATAAATTAAATATAGTGAAAATAATAGGATTAAATACATTGAATACAAAGATATTTCAAAATATAAAATATGAAAATAACATACATAAAAGTATAATAAAACCTGAAATCTGAATCAAATATATAGGCAAACACTCTTATTAAACACATCGAATAAATAGATATATTATAACATTAAATATAAATTGGTTATATAGATATACATGAACATTAATTACAAATACATCGAGTGTATAAGTACAGTATAGCAGTAAATAACACAATGGATAGATAAAACTATAATGAAATCTATTACAAATTAACTGTACATACGTGCATGAACCTATGAATATACATACAGACTACCATACTATCATACACAAATATATATGTATACACATACATATAGACAAATAGGAACTCACAATTCAGCCTTAGCAATGTACTGCATCACCATGACGTCATGTGAATATCCTTTGACACTTTCCCAGGCTTCCCACATAGCCTTAGCTTTTAAATTAATCACTTTAGATCGCGGTTCTGTATTATCACCTAGTTGTGCAATTGTTGTTAAATATGGTTACATAGACAACATAGACCAAGTAAATATAGTTATAATTATCTAATTAATTAATAATTAGTTCTGAATTATTCTGTATATAAAATACTACATTTATAAAATATAAAAAGGCTCTGTTTGAGGCAGATTGAGGACTTTTGATTCTGTATCGATACTGAAAAAAATTATACTGTCTTAATCCCAAATACTCTGCTTGCAATAGTTGGCAGTTACCCTAAACATGGGTGAGATGGTTACTACACAGGCTAAAATTTCGTATTGTTATTATGTCATTAAGTATATTTTTAATGTACATTGTATTCTCTCATTCTATTTAAAAAATAGAATAATGGGAGGCCAATGGCTAATCAAAATAAAAAATATAATCACCAGGATTTACAGAGATGCCAATTAACTTTTAACACAAGCCAACAATTAGACCTCAAATGATTATAGTGAGAAATCTATATATATATATATATATATATATATATATATATATAGAGAGTGACTAGTATATAATAAATAATTAGATAATA
>NAOQ01000076.1:21663-50739 GCA_002751075.1 Ichthyophonus hoferi | reverse complement strand
ATATAGTATAACATATTATACTAAGGAGGATAGAGAAGAGGCTGACATAGCCTCCTTTATTATAATAAAGGCTATAGTACCAATTGTATGTGGACTTGGATGGATTATCATACATAGATATCTCGAGGTGATTGGTCATTTTGTGATATAGGCAGCATGGGTTGGAATTGTGTTTCTTTTAGTTAGGTATCTTCCACATGTGTATAAGGATACTTATATGTAGGTTTATATGTATATGTATATGTATGTGTATATGTATGTGTATGTATATGTCTGTGTATGTATATAGATATACAGGTATTTGGATATTTTTTTTAACCTTTTAATAATATCACAAGCCAGTAGTATTTCATTGTTATATTTAAGCACATGCAACATTAACATACATGTACAAAAGGTTGTTAACAGTGATTTTATTGATGCACGCAGGACCTATCGTTTGTCAAGCGAATCAGCGATGAGGGCAAAGGAATAGGAGAGGTTCACTTAGGGAAATATCACGGAGATGTTGCTATCAAGGTAGGCCAGAGCTATGGTAGAGTAGAGTAGGGTAGGGTAGGGTAATGTGGTGGGGTTTATTGTGTTGTAGTGTAGTGTACTGTATTGTATTAGTATAGTCTAGTCTAGTGTAGTGTATTGTATTGTATTGGTATAGTCTAGTGTAGTGTAGTGTATTGTATTGTATTAGTATAGTCTAGTGTAGTGTAGTGTATTGTATTGTATTAGTATAGTCTAGTGTAGTGTATTGTATTGTATTAGTATAGTCTAGTGTAGTGTATTGTAATTTATTGTAGTGTATCATATTGTAGTATAGTATAGTGTATTGTATGGTATTGTATTATATTAAAAAAGATTTTATTATATTATATTATGTTCAGTTATAATATATTACATTAGATTATATTGTAGTGTATTGTATTACATTGTATTATATTGTATGGTATGGTGCTATATTACTATATTAGGTATACGCCGCACCCACCGTATTTCTGCCTTTTCACTCGTTGCTATATATATTTAAACATATATGCTATCCCAAAGATCTGTATTACCATATTTGTATTGTTATATTTTTTAAATCTTTTACTGCTACTCTGCGCTATGATCATAGATTGATCATAGCAGGAGTGTAAATTTTATACCCCAGCCCTGATTGGTGCAGATAGATACACCTATGTGAATACTAAATTTTCTTGGACCAATCACTTCCAGGTATGGAATATTGATAACTGCAGTGAGGAGTTACTACTATCGTTCAAGAGAGAGGTATGCTCCCTTACTATTGGCTTATTATCAGGTGGTACGATAGGCTTTATTGCAATATCATACACTGACTATTGGTTTGCTATTATAAAATAAGATCCTTTATCACTATCTCATTGGTTCCCTTCTTCCTCTTAAAATCCTTTTATGGTTATCATTTTTCCTTGTAAGCCAATTTATATCCTTCTAACATGACTATAGTATCCTTGATCCGATCACCATACAGATGATTCCATCACACTCTCCATAACCAATAAAATACCAGCTCGAACTTTAATTACTACAATAAATGTTTAATCATTGCTTCCACCAATGAATAGAGCTAAGATGATACTGATCGTACCTGTAGCTTATAGAAGTATCACACGCGATGAATATAATCACTCTATTACGTAACAATGGCAATAGGTTTAATAGGCTGATATATTTTATTTACAGGTGGCAATACTACGAAAATTGCGACATCAGAACGTGTTGTTGTTTATGGGTGCTTGTATTGCACCTCCGAACCTGGCTATTGTGACCAAATTCTGTCATGGGTATATATTAGATATTATTATATGGATATGTCTCTATTTATCTATCTATCTATCTATATATGCACTTATGCATCTATGTTTGCATCATAATAGCGTATAGTATGGTGTCACGAGGTATTATATACTACATCATATCATATCATATCATATCATATCATATCATACAATATTATAGTCTGTCCCTGTACCACCTATCTAACTCCCTCTCCCTCCCTCTCCCTACCAGCCCTACCCTATACTATCGTATTCACAAGGAAGAGATACCACTCTCACTCACGCTTATGATCGAATGTATTACCCAGATTGCACAAGGTATTATATGACCTGCAGTGATACATGTATTATATACATATACCCCTAGACCAACCTATATGCCTTGCTTATGTTTTTTTAACTTCAGGTATATTATATAGGTAGGATGTATGCATATATATACTATGATGACATACATACATTCTCCCACTATACGATTCTGTTTTTATTTTTATACCTATAATACCGTACTACTCTACCATTATATCACCCTACTTTTGTAGACTTTATCACTCTCCTTTCAGCCTATACCAGCTCCCTTACTCTTAAGAACCTCTTCGTTCTTTCTCAGTACTAATTCATTCTTATAATTGTATGTGTTGTTTCTTTTCCTTTTTCCTTTTTTCTCCATCTTCCTCCTTTTCCCCTCCTCTCTTCCTCTCCCTATCCTAGGTATGGAGTACCTACATGCCCGTCATGTCCTAGCCCGCAAGCTCACCTCCAAGAACGTTTTTATAGAGAGCGACGGGCAGGTCTATATAGGAGGCTTTAGTGAATTTACCATCCTCCACCTCACCCAATCACATCCTGGCCTATCAGAATCGACATCCGGTTTTTCCCAGGCCAATATACCAATGGATGGGAGGCGTCCATCCCTCCCCTCCTCTCCCAGGGCGATCCATCATAATCTCTATGGCAACACCCCTAGCTCTCCCGCACTGGGTAACACCCCTGTGGCAACCAGGGCCTTTAAACGAGCCAATATTCCACCTCCTTTCCCTCTCCCTCACCCTCTCCGTAGTAACTTACAGAATCGCACGACAGACCAATCATCGCTGTCCTCCGCCTCTGAATCATCTAAAGGACCAACCAGTGAAACCATGCTACCTAAATCGCCTACAAGTGCCTTTGACTTTCAAAATCTTCGACAGTCCCGTAGCCAGGGCCCACTAACTCCGACAACCCCGCCAGTAAATTCCGATCAAGACCGCACTCCCGTCGCTTCCCCTCGCTCACAATGGATTAGAAAAACCCTACCGCCTAAGTTAGGGGCATATATACAACCTGAATACTATGCGTTACCTATGAACATACATGATTTACAGTACTTTCCCCATGAAATCATGGAGAATAATCACTTGGGGGCTTTTACTCCCGCCAGTGATATATATGCCTATGGTATTATAGTGTATGAAATATTGGCAGGTATGTGTGGATGTATCTATGTGTGTATATATCGTCTTTCTACGCATATGGAATCCAGTTACTTATCTGTATACAATACATAAAATATATACAATACATATACTTACATGCAATACATATACTTGCTTACAATACACATACTTACTTACAATACATATACTTGCTTACAATACACATACTTACTTACAATACATATACTTGCTTACAATACATATACTTGCTTACAGCACATATACTTACATACAATACATATGCTTAGATACAATACATATACTTGCTTACAATACATATACTTACATACAATACATATTCTTCCTGGTTACCCTTCAAGGTAGGTCAACCCACCGCTAACCCTGTCTCGGAATACACCCTTGCTTCCCCTTTATATTATTTCTCTCTCCATACTCTAGCCATCGTTCTGGTCTTTATCATTTCCTTCTTTGGGTTCCCGTTTTATCTATCTTTTATTTTCTCTTTTTCTCTTTCTCTTTTCAGGTGGCTATCCCTATCCTGATCTACTTCCAGAACAAATCATTCGCCAAGTGACATCAGGAGTCAAACCCGATCTCTCCCGATTGGATAGCGACGCACCTCCCGCCCTTATTGAGATGATGAAGCAATGCCTAGGTGAGCATCCCTCTATTTTTGGTCAATCATTGCTTACTAGTACTAGAACATTAATACCTACATTCATCTTCATTGCATTTTTTCGACAATACTGGATAGCTGTTGGTCGTAATAAATAATCAACGATTGTTTACTAATTAATAATAACAACCATTAACGTGCCTTGTTAATGGGTTATTGGATTGCACGCGTGTACTGCTTGTCCTTGGATTTACCCCTATGTTATAAATACATAATAGCTATATTTCGGTTCTATTTTGTTGTATTAAACTTTTAGCACGACCTTTTCTTTATGGATGATCAATAATTTCTTTTTCCCGCCTCTTTTTTCATTACAGTTAGAATTATTCAAATCTGTATTGTATTATATTGTATTGCGTATTGTAATATATGATATTATATAATCCATTGTGCTCTAGCGATCTTAAACTATCTTCTATATTTAGATGATTTCTCACTTCAACCCCTCCCCATCCAATCAGATGATGACCCTAGTAATCGTCCAATCTTTGCCGACATTCTCAAGACCTTGCAGACCCCTGGTTGTGGCTATCCGCCATCCAATGATATGCGAGATTTCCGACGCTTATCGGTCGCATCAACAGGGCTATTATGTAGATGGGCGTCGAATTAATGTAGAGCATGTCATAACATGAAATGAATATGATTGGATAGTTTAGAATGAGGGGGGTGGGCTGGTTGTTAGGTGGTAGTTGGTGAAAGGACTGGGTTAGTCCTGGGCTTTCACTTGTATTTTAATTTTTAATTGAGATTAGGTCTTTTAACTGTAAAGACAATATCCAAGCGTACTATTCCGTTTGGTTTTATTGGGTATAGGCGGGGCCTTTGGGTGACATAGGCAACCCAATCGTTTCGTTTGATTTTTAGATATTATAAGGTCTGTGTGGCTGGTCCCGCCTATTCATTAACATCTTTAGTTTGTGGTGCGGTTAGAAGGAGGGTAGTAATATAGTGCCTTGAGGCTATTGGTGCATTCAAGTTAATGTCACACATAGATTTATTGATTTTTTGTTATTGAAGTATGTATGTTTAGATATCCACTTCCTCCTTACCTATTTTCTCGTGTATGTTTCTTTAATAAGGAGTCAAGCAACTATTTTTTTGTATAACAAAAAAGTGTAATTGAAAATAAACTGAGTTAACACCGTACAAGCGAGTAGCAATAATGTAAATTTTAATTGAAGATTAAGCCCTGATTAGTGCGATCAGGAAGATCGCTAGATCACCTTAATGACTAGCTTAATCTAGAAGTAAAAAAATAGAGCACATTCTGATTGAAGTGTTCGACTGGACCAATAAAAGACCGTGATCAATCATAGTTAATTATTTTAATCCATAAAGTTGTTATTTTTAAATTAGTGTAGGCCAAGATGTATGCAAACGTAGTTATAACATAACATGGAAGATATTGGAATACTCTAAAAGATAGAAAACATTTTAATATCATAGCATTATAGATTTGATTATGATAATTATTTGTAAAGATAGCTAAGATTGGCTGTTATTTATAATATCATGTACAATAATAATTATTAATTAGTAGAGGTATGCCTTCCTTATTCATATCGGATTAAATTATAAACCCTTGTAAGAGTGCATCCGCCAATCAAATATAAGCTATAAAATAATGTCTAGGATACTAATGATCACATCTATGTATAGTAGTCACATAGTTGGAAGCTCAAAATGACGATTTTCCCCCATGACAGATAAATATCATGTGGCTGAGTCCTGTGAGTGTAAGCAGGGTTTCCAGACATCAGATCAAGCTGTTTCTGTCAACCACAAACAATATGACCCTCATAGTAGGTCATACAGTAATGGTACATGAAAAGCCAGTGACAAGTCGAATAACAACATATAAAAAACTGATGGGAAGCTAACGAGCAACCAAAATTTTAAAACAAAAACCAATTCCACTGGACTACCCTGAGAAGTATACTCACACAACACAGTGGACTGAATACCACACAAAGGTGATCCAAATTTCGGGATATGTGGAGAGTAAGTACTACATCAAAACAACAACAGACCAATGCATGGGTTATTCAATTTCACAGTCAATCTGCCAAAGATCCCACTGCACTTGCACATGCAGGTTTAGTTGCTATGGCATTAGGATTTTTACAGGGAAACTTAACGCTAAACTCCATTGCCAGCATGCACGTCTGCTCCACACTGTCAACTTTCACAGAGAGCACCCCTGTGAATATCCCAATCATAATGGCTGATGGTAACCAGACTTTGACAATGCTGACGGGGGCTGTCAAATTAAGGTTGCATTTGACCAACCAGATCATCATGTTAAAACCAGTTCTCTATGTGAAGCCAGTTCCCATAAACTTATTTTCCATTTCTGCTCCATACAGGCTAGATGTCATCAACAGATTCTCAGCCAATCAAGTGACAGTTTCACTTGATGGCCAAACCATTCTTGTTAGCCGACCCTACAAGAACAACTTCTACATTCTCAATGCTGGCATTGTCCCTCCTTATACCTCTTCCTGTAATCTGATCCTGGTAGCAGAACCAGACATCAACACTGCTAAGGCTACATGCCTCTCTATATGAGTAACCAATGACATTGCCTATATTCCATCAGCCACAAGTGTTGTAACACATGCACTGTGGCATATTTGCTTCATGCAGTTAAAGAAACCAATGCTATTAATGGACAGCTTGCTGTGCGCCAATTGTGCCATCTCAAATATTACCAAAATGCAGCTCAAATTCGAAACAGTATGCTCATCCTGTCCACTGGTGTTAATATAGACTGACGTCATTGGCCTACTGAAGAAAGCCACAGACAATTTTTGTTGGATTGTAACGTTCACCTACAATTTTGTGCACTACACAACTGCGTTTTGCATGAACCAGAAGAGCAATATTCCCAAGTGTTTCCATACGTTCAAAGTGCAGTGAAATCTTTACACATACCCCTCAAGATTTCCCATCTCTTTTCTCATCAAGGACGTGAGTATCTCAACAGGGAATTTCAAAAGCATCTTTGTGAAGAGGGCATTCCCCACCTAACTATCCTATCATGTGTGTCCTCTAGCAATGTTATCGGCAAGAAAATGAACCGTCAACTTCTACAAATGTCACGGACATCCTTAACTCAGACAAACATGCCAACCCAGTTCTGAGTCATGCTCTCTGTGCGGCAATCTAGACTCTCAATATGAGCCCAGCCACAGCTGTATCCAATGAAACGGTGCCATATGAACAATGGCCCAAAGCTAGGTTGCCAGTAGAATAATTGCATACCTTTGTAACGTCTACTACAGGCTAGACAAAGTTGCCATTAAGGAGAAGTTCTCTCCTTGAGAATGGCTGGGACTATTTTTAGGATATGACATTCTAAAACTAGGATGTATAGTAATAGACTAGGCCACACGCTGTATCACCATCAGGTGTAACATAATCTTTTTCAAAGGACACTTTCCCTATGCAACACAACAATTCAAATCCTTCAAATAATATTCTTTCCAAATTGCATGTGCAAATATTCCCACGGAAGACCTGACAGCAGATGGAAAAGTGACTTCCTATCCATCATCGTCTCTTGACTATGGGAGATGAATCCTACAGTAATACCACTTTTACCTCCACTCCTACTGCCCATTTACAGCCTCAGAAAGCTCTAAACAATTTTTTTGAGTCAGTAGTAGAGAATGCGGCAGAATCCTCAGACACCCGTTATGATGAAGTGCCTATATGGCAATAAATAACTCAACAACATGCAAAGGAGAGATTGAAATACAAACCCCTGACAGCAAGAGGTGAAGATACATCAAATACACTCCATCCTACAAGCTGGTGTTCATAGCAGCAGTGATAGCATCAGCAACAAAACTTGAATCAGAATTGCTCAGAATTCTGGATCCCAAAGGAGTCAAAAATTCCCTGAGTAAATATGTGTGATGGAAACAGAAATCACCACTTTCAACGAATATGTCATACGGACCCTGATATTTACATAGCCACCTGGAGGCGCCAGTGTACCTAGAGCAACCGCCAATGCTTATAGAACCAGACAAATGATGATACATTTGTAAGCTGAGCCAAGGTTTTATGGACTTCATGCCTCGGACTACTGTGAAACACAGCCTTAGACACTTTTTATGGTTTATATATTTCTACCCTATGGAAACCGATCCTTGTCTATACAAATCTCATGGTAAAACCGGATTCATGCATATATGCATCTATGTTGATGATCGATTCCTTGTGAATTAGAACAGAAGTATATATAATTACTACAGTCAGTTACCTAGATAGCTGGTATGTGGGCCTCCTATAGAATCTTTACCACCACAACCGTTCCTTAAAGACAGATTCGGTCAGGTGACTTACTACTCTGGTCCAGCAAAATTAACTACTATCAAATATACAATTGGAGATCCTGACAGCTGTGGACAATGTGTTAGAACTGTCACAGATTCTGATAAATTATAATATAATAAGACAAAGTAAAGTAGGTATAATACTACAGACATCCTGATCATCCCCCTATGATGACCTGATATATGTATAACCTATGAAGGAAAGGCCCTCCCGGGCATATATGCACCCATATATACATATTTATTTACTTTGTGCATATGAATATTTACTTCTTATAGAATTGGTTGCACTACCGTCATGGTGACTAATTAAAATAAATAGGAGGGCGTGAGCGGCCATGTGATATGATACTATCCAATAGGGCGACTGTTTTAAAAAACATTTTTAAAAGTGCCAAACGCATACCAGGGGAAAGTATAAATACAATGACTATTAACTAGTCACTATTTTCAGAGAGGGCACTCAGATGGAATTCAGTAGTCCATATGATTGGATGACTGGTTGTCACTGTAACAATGTCACCGGTGTCACTGTAAAAAGAAGGAGGAAGTCAAACATTATTTTCCGATTCTTATTCTAGCCAATAAAATACATGCAAATGTCCAGGTTCATGTATAATAACCAACAAATTTTCTCATCCATGTTAATTAAAACATGGCAACATTTAACAACATTTTTTAAAGAAATATTAAGGATATTTTACAAATATTGTATCAAGTTTGTCTTCTGTGGGTAACTCATGACCCCCCCTCCCAGATATAAAGTCCCCACTAGTAATATCTCTTTATGGTAAATTTCCTATAGAACACCACTATGATGCAATAATAAGTGTGAAGTAGAGCACAAATGTATTATGCTATGTAATGTCATTGAAGTTTCCGTTTCTAACCCCTAAAGTATAATCCTATCTTTATTATTACCATGATTCTGCTTCTCTTATTAGATATGACACAACTGCATATATAAATAGGATGTCGTACATGGAAACCTACATATATGTATAAGCAATTATACAAACCTACATAAATGCATATAGGCATACATACTCTCATCTCTCTTTTATAACTACCAACAACACAAGTTAAAGAAAGAAAGAAAAACAAACAACAACAACCCACTCTTATACATACATTGTATCTAATAAATTGGACGAACTGACAAGAGCCCCCATTTCCATTACGTCATTATCTGGAGGAGACGGGAATAGGAAGGGTATAAGAGATATATTTACAAAGGTATATAGTCACATAAAACTAGACATACTTTATCTTAATGATTAAAAGATACTTGTTCTGAATTCTATAATCATTTGTCGTTATAGACTGATTATCGTCACTAGTAATCATACTACGTTACATTTCAAACGTCAAGACATCAACGCATCAAAATTGACAAAGGCGACTGGTTCCATCTACACATGTCATCGTTACAGAGCACATGAGCCAAGTCGAGGTGTAGTTTATTTATTTGTTTAATTCTGTATGCTTAATTAATAGGTGTATATTTATTGGTAGATATAACATACAACATTAGCATAAATAATAGCTGGCATTCTAATACACGAATATAGATATATACATAGGTAGACGTGCACGAATAGAAAAACAAATGTTTTATATACCATTCTTGTCCTATACTATAGTTGATTCATTGATTGGTTCTTAATGGACCATTAAAAATTAAAACTTAGTCATAAAGTCACTATGTTATAAAAATGTGCATGGTTGCATGCCATTCACCAATCATAATACCCCATACAATAAGGTGGGAATGAATATATAATATAAAAGATCCCTAGGGTACCACAGCATAAATTTTATTATTAAAATTAAAAATTAAAACCAGTTGGCAGATTATAGCATAAAATAGAACACACTTTAACTAATCGCTAACGTGAGATGTGAAAGATAACAATATATCTATACATAGACATAGATAAGGGAATAGGGTATAAATATAACCCGGATGGTCCAATTAAATTTAAAATCGTTAAGTTGGTTAATTACTTAATTAGCTGCTCCAATCATCAAATTATTTCCCAATATATTAATTACAAATCCTCTTAACATAAAAAATTAGAAAAACAATAATGAAACAATAGAAAATCACTTCCAAATTACAAAATACTCACTTAGATTCCAGTGGAGTCCAGTGGAGGTGACTGATTCGCACCTGCCAGCCAATGGTAAAAGGCCACATGTTGGACCTTCCAATCCATTGTTTATATGGATAATGTGTTCACCCTGTGTATGTGTATATGATTGGTTAGATATAGCACCAATATGATTTTTCAACATATTTACTATACACAATTGTTATGTATATACATACATGTATGCTAGCGGGCCTCATACTACCATAGTATCATAGATACATACATACATATCGTTAGTATGTATGGGTAAAAGCAGTTAGTTATTATGTGCAATGGCTAGATTTGGTTTTTATGTATGTAGTATATATGATTGGTCATTGATAATTACTAACTATTGAATGTGTTCAATCAATATTGATATAGTTAATAGTTATAATTGATCGTAAGTGCAGTAAATGCATAATAATGCCAACCGTTTATAAAAATGTAGAAATATTTTTACTGACTCTTAAAGGTTCCTCCCTAGCAACCTCAATACAAATACATAAATAATCAACTCATAGAAAGAGAGATGTTACCCTATCCTTTAAATACAACAACAATTTCTTTCTAGTGCTTTCCACTATAAATTTACTTGCAATACTGTATGTATAGTCCCAAATACTTATTATCTACAGTGGCATTTAAGTATAGATCTAGACCTATTCTTAAAATATATTACATTCTAATATTCACGGGTATTATAAATTAACATGAATAAAATAAATATTGAGTTATTGGAATGTATTCGATCAGATTGTCCAACCAGAAATCGTTGATGGCGATTTCCGATCGTACATTATATATATAGTAACAGGATGGGTGTGTGAATCATAGGTGAAAATGACTGAATAATCGAGCGACAGTACGTATATAAATAGATATATGACAATAAGCCAATAGACGAACCATTGAACTATCACCAAATGAAAATGTATAATAACAAGAGAGAAGTGAAAATTAATCATTGGTATCTCCAAAAACAACCAATCAGATCTAACCATTAATTTTACCTTATCCAATAGCATCACCATGCTATTATTGTTCAACAGCACTAATCGGGCATCAGTCTTGTTCTGCCATTGGTGCAATGTGCTAATTGATGCAATCGTGTGATCAAATCGACCATCCAGAGCCCCTAGAATCCAGATCGCCGAAAACTAGTGGTTTGATGGATGAATGGGGAGATCAATTAATTGAAGGAAATTAAATAATTATAATCCGGATATTTTACTTAGTCCTGTACCTATATCTATACAAGAATGATAATACAGGTAATTCAAGACACAACAATAAGATCTAGATAAAATTATTAGGAGTGTCATTTTCAATTGTTTATCTAGTACATTTAGTATTATTTACATACATTATATACTTACCTATTATAGGTAATGTGTAAGTATGTGTATTTTTACACGCATTAATTGGTTTATTCTTTCTCCTTTCCCAATTATTTCCCTCTGTTTTTTTTTCCCGCAATATATTAATTGAAAATGTGATTGGTAGTTTAAAAAAATAAAAAAATAAACATTTAGTCAAGTCTGCAATGTATGCATCATGGAATACATAGATAATGATTAAATGGGCCAGAATTAACTATTTAAATGAATAGGCACCAAGAGAGTAATAGTAATTAATTGTTGGTATGTATACTTCATATCTTTAGTGTTTATGGAGAGAGCTGGAAGGTTGTTGTGAAAATTGAAATAAGCAAAATTCAACACGCCCCTCCACAAAAGACAAAATAACCAAAAAAAAATTAAAACCAATATCCCTCGAAGATTATTACTAGTAGCCAATGGAGTGCTATCTACCAGCCTATCAAGCATACATGCAATTATACTCCTAAAACATCCAGTCTATGATTATGATTTAATCACATAAGCAATCCACCCATACCCATAAAACCAATCAACATCCGTGTAATATAAATAGAACCCAATACCATAGCTTGTTTGATACCCGGATAGAAATATATACACGTATATAGAGCTAGTTATATGTTACAGGAATAAAAAAAAATGAAATGAGGTGAGTTAAAATTGAAGTTAAAAGGTAATATTGGCCAATCACTACAATGACATAAAACTGCCAACCAATCACTAAGGTCTATAGTTAACTGCTAATTAATCAACCCTTGCACCTCGCTCTCTAAGACTGAAATTGCCATTGAAATAATATCGCATTCACCATTTAGCCTTACATTTCCCTTTAATGCGTCAATAAAATTGAGACTCTTGGTTAGATCGTGATCATCCTGTGATGGCCTGGAAATAATCTGAGTGCCCTATTGGTTGGAGTATGGATTAATATTTGGATTGGTTAATATATGATAGATCGTGATCATCTTTTGATGGTCTGGAAATAATGAGTGCCCGATTGGTTGGATTATAGATTAGTGTTTAGATCGGTTAATATATTATTACATATCTATATAGTATGGTAGGATAATGATAGAATGTGATGATAGTAAGGTAGTATGATAGGTATAAGTATAGGTACAGATATATGTATAGGTATATGTATATGTATAGGTATAAGTATAGGTACAGATATATGTATATGCATAGGTGTATGTATATGCAGATATGTGTAGATATAATTATATGCATATAGGTACATAGCTACGAACCCATCGCTTGTAATGTGCCGCCACCTCAGGCCTAACACTATCTAGATCACCTACAATACATGTAGGTATATATCTGGAAGAGTATAGGGTCAGTGCTGGCTTGTATATCTTGCAATATATCATATTGTATATTATTGTGGTGTGTCATATCCTATTATAACATAACATAACATAATATATCGTTGATTTTCTTGTCCCAAGCAATTAATTACCAACTTATCATTTGGTAGGATGTTTTTTAAAATAGAATACAATAACCTTATTGGATGATTAAATTTGTTGTAATAGCTACAATCATGGTAGCACCTTATTACTAATAACTATAATAATAATAATAATAATAATAATAATAATAGAAATAATAATAAAAATATTAATAACTATATTAATAATGGCATACTAATAATAATAATTACAATTATTTTTCAACCAATAAGATCATGTAGAGCTAATTACTTCTCCCTGTCCTCTGGTCTCTCATCATACAATCGATTGGCACCCCCATCTGCGCACACACAGATATTGGCTAAGAAAGAAAAAAAAGAGAGAAAAAGAAATTAAAGAAGAAAGAGAGAGAGAAAGAAAGAAAAAATAGAGAAATCACGAAGATGTATAGGGTGTAAATAGATAGTGAGGGGAGGGTTCTACTTGTAAATGATGTTGAAATTGGGGGGCATTGATTTGATGCTATGTTTTGGGGCATGAGAAAACACTGATGTAATATAATATAATACGATGGCAGATGGTATAGTATGATATAATATGATATAGTATGATATTTATGCATTGGTGTAATAAAATGGCCTATAGCTGCCAATGAGGGTTCGGCTGGGTAATGATTATTAGTTCTCTGCTTTAAAATGGCATTTCATTGGTCAAGTGTAGTCATTCTTGTAATTTATCTGTGACAAGTTATAAGATATGAGAATATGAGATTTTTCTTGAAATATTGAGTGATGTACCGCAATTTTCGCATGGTTTCACTATTACCAACCAACCACACCCCTTTAATTGTATATCTATCCAGCTCTCCAACTAATGAATCTCACGCATAATATAAATATATAAGCAGCAACATCATTTACGTGTATAAATATTGAACTATAACTATAACTATAACTTTAATTATAAATATAACTATAGCTATAACTATAAGGTCTTTTATTCTATACTGGCCAATAAAGACCTTGGGTGTGGGTGTATATTGGTGTATGATTGGATGTTTAAAGGCCTATAGACCAATAGCTGTCGGTTTGTTTACCCATATATAGATATATGTTTACATGTGTGAATGAATGCATATATGCCCACAGCCACCTTATATACCTGTATGCCATAACACCTCAAAGTGGCGTAATAGTGGCTGGTTCAGAAGCACTAAGGCTGTCTTCTCCTCGTTCAGAACGTGATTGAAGCCTGGCCACACTACCACCTTATGATAACTATAGAGATAGTACAACAAACGATATTAGATCGAGAGACTACAATAGGCAAGGTGAAGGGGAGGGAGAGGGAAGGAATGGTAGGATATAGAGGAAGGTTTTAGAGAGGGATAAGGCATGTGTTTGATACGTTAAAGCAAGATAAAAAGGTGCGTATAATACAGGTCATAAAACAACCTACATATATATAATACTATTCTATTGTTACATAATTTAACATAATAAACCATAGTAGATACAATACAATATAATATATAATATAATATACAAACCTATTCCTAATCATATTTACTTGTATTAAAGCTGTATTAAGCAGCTGTGCAATTAACTAATCTTTTATTCAACACAACATATGTACATGTGGCGATCATCTTCGCCTCATTTTATGACCAATAGTAATAGAGGCAGACCAATTTATTATTGGCTACTATTGCCTTCAAATACTTAAAAATTTTGTAACCAATAGAAACTCTTCCTGGAATCACGTTATATTTGACCACTAATAACTGCGCGTTTTTTAGTTCTGCAGAGTGAAAAATAAAAGGCTTTAGGTTTATGATTGGTTACCTAGAACAATCAATATATACATATACACTCCTATGCCCTTTTAATTAAGTCAAAGGATTGGCCAGATCTCATTATAATGCATGTGTTTCTTATCTTATCTAACAATTATAAAATATGTGCACTACATAAAATGCGGAATCAAAATAGAAAAAATAAGATGAGTCTGGCAATCTATAGCCAATAATTATCCGCTCTCAGCCGGATATAATTATGCGAATGGGTATTATTGGTGAATAGTCTCATATATCTATATCCAATCATCCTTATTACACGAAGTCGTCAGGGTTAATAGCGATACCAGTTTATTTTGACGGCAGATTCAACTATTACTGCATTGGAAGAAAATATTATAGCAATATGTCGACAGAGCCTGAGAAACCTTTGGTTGTAGTTACTGGTGCCAGTGGATATATTGCTAGTCATATTGTAAAGCAGCTGTTGGAGTCCAACCTGTACCGTGTAAGGGGGACTGTGCGTAGTCTGAGTGCAAGCAACGAGAAAAGGGTAGGTGTTGGTGTATGAGATACCACATATACATATACCTGAGTTTACCAACCAGCTCAGGGTTGTTTTTGCGAGAAAATATGAAGCTTTCCAGGTTGTTAGTACTCTGTTTCTGATATTAATACATGAAATCATTTGCATTTGTGGTGTAGGTGGATATATTAATACTGACGTTTTACAAAATAACAATACTGCGATCTTAGAAGGTTCTATAGCTTCAACTATATAATCATATATGTCACTATAAGGTTATTTGGCATAAATCACATTACGCAGTGTCTTTTTACCTGATTTTTGACTAAGGTCAGTCGACCTGCCTATCTATACAATTATTTCACTCAATGGTTATATACCTTATAGATTGCGAGCCAAATGCAACATGTATATATGCATCTTGTAATAAAATATACATTAATGTTTCTAACAGGGTGTGGACCTTAATTGGCTATGAAACCTCTATGAAACCTTTACGTATTTTTTAGTATATCGTATATGTTTTACTTTGATTTTTTAGTTTTAACTCCAGATTCCTCACTCCTTGTACCAATACCGAACATATATGTTATTCTTTAGATCTATTAGTTGCCCAGTAGAGCAATGCTGTCTCATTTATAAGGATTCAATTATTTTTTACAATACCTTGATCTATTTCTGCTGTGAGCTACTTTTAAACGAAAAGCATGTGTTGTGTTGCTATTGCTTTCTGTGTGATTTACCAGACATGCCCTAGCATTCATTTAATCACTAATACTCGTTATATAGTGATAGTGTGGTATAGGAAATATAAATGCAAAAAGCCATTAAAATAGTCATCTCATTATATGGGAAATGTATGCAGTATTTGCTACTCAATTGCATTTAAGTGCACATTACGCACATTATAATAATACAATCCCATTGTGAACTCTATACCCTTCTACAGAAGGGTTCTTATGATATCTGTAACTATGCAATACTATAAGCATAGCAAAGAGAGTCTGTAAGAGGGTAGGCATTATTATAATAATATAATAATGTATGATGGACAATAAAATAATTTATATCATGCACCAAGCATAGGTTGCACCTCTTCGTGAACTCTCCGAAAAAACTGGCCAAGCGTTAGACCTTGTAGAAGCCGACCTTCTAAATGATGAATCATGGCCCAGAGCAATCGCTGGCGCTGATTATGTTTTACATACAGCCTCTCCCTTTATAATGGCACCTAAAAGTCAGGAAGATAAAATCATAAAGCCCGCTGTACAAGGCACTCTAAGTGTGTTGAAGGCATGCGCTGCCCCTGGTTCTAAAGTAAGTTATTCATTGGATAGTTATTTTAAACACTCTTTTTACTGTATCTTTTTTTTTTTTTTTTGCTGTTGTTTTATATTTTTAATTTTTAATTTTTTCGCCCATTGTTGGGCACTTAACGTTCAATCATTTGCCTGGCCAACCTAGTGTCAAATATAGCTACACGTATATGCAACATAAGCAAAATAACTAGACTTATAATTATGTAATTAAATAATGCTTGGTTCTGAAGTATTCTATTTATGCAATGCTGTATTTAGAAAATGTAAAATGACTATGTCTGAAACAGATTGGGATCTCACCATCCCTAACCCATCCCCCATTCTCCCTCTTAGGTAAAGCGTGTTGTTTTAACTAGTAGTCTAGTGAGTATGATGTATGGCCAAGATATGGACGCTCGGAAGGACAAGCCATTTGACGCAAATGATTGGACGGATGTCACCAAGGTGGATGCCTATACCAAGAGCAAGACACTAGCAGAGAAGGCAGCTTGGGACTTTGTAAAGAATATTCCTGAAGATGGCAATAAGTTTGACCTGGCGACGGTAAACCCATCACTGGTTATTGGGCCACCTATTAATATGGTTCAGGTGAGTAAATACATAGTATGAGAGTGTGTATGTATCATTATCTCTATGCATTCTTGTTCATTTAGTTGTTTGATTTTATGTATGGCTTAAAAATCTGTAGTCAACAGCCCTTTCTTATTTTATCCTATGGGTCACATGTACCAATCCCAATTTAATATTAATATTATAATGTACTATGACTGTAGCAAGATACATACATTTAAATTTATTACTCGTAGTGAAGTGGGATAGGTAAAATACAATGTTATCCATACACCTATCACTCCCTTTCCTTTCCTCTCTTGTACATGTTATCATTGACTTATAAGTGTACTATCCATCATCCTCCTCTTTTCCCTCTCTTACAAAACAGGGTACATCAGCGGAAATCATCAAGCAACTATTATGCTGTGAATATCCCTTCTATGCTCTCCTTAATGTACAACTACCTGTGGTGGATGTTAGAGACGTGGCCGCCTGTCATGTGTTAGCTATGACTAAACCTGGTGCCGCAGGTGTTAGGTTTATTGCCAATGGAGCATCACCATTTATGAAAGAGGTATCCGATATACTTAGGAAGGAATTCGCACCCAAAGGATATAAGTATGTATTTGTGTATCTGTGTATGTGTATTTTTTATGTATTAGGGAATAAATGTGCATTCTATCTGCCTCTGGTTATTTTGACACTGCTTAATATTATGAATATAACATATTGCAAGTCCTCTTTCATAATATTAACACACTTTCTGCAGCCCTCCAAGCTATGTTATTCCTCGCATGGCTGCCTCCATATTCTCTATGATCAACGTGAAGGTATCTGCCGTTCTCCCTCTCTGGGGCAAGGAACTCCAATTTGACACTGCTCCTGCAGAGGATATGCTGGAGATAAAATGGACCTCTATAGACACCTCAGTGATAGAGATGTGTAATAGCATGATAGCGGCTGGCTACGTAGCAAAAAGAAATTAAGAAATGTATAGATAGTATGAGATGTATACTGTATGTATAATCATTGGCTGTGTTGGATACGTTTTATTGGCCAGGTGTGGCAGCCAACAATTAAAATTAAGATTAGGTTATATGATTGCAGTTATTAAAGTTGTATTTTGTTATTGTGATGAAAACAAAACGAATAACCTTGTAACTATGTATATTATTGCAGCAAATGAGTATATGGAAAAAGGCAACAAATGTAAAAAGCCCAAATTGTGGTACATAGACATGTGGTAAGATTAGACCCATAAATTAAATAAAGATAACCCGTGACTGAAACTGGAAGTCAACTGCAAACACACGAGTCATAAACATAATGTATTGGGGATGGGGACGGTAATGTAATTATCACAATAGTATAGACCAAGATGTTTGTTGAATAGCGACTGTTGTATTGCGTTAATGGTAGCTAACATAGTCAGACCCATAGTCAATTACATCTCTGCGTACCAGTACTGTTGGGTTTGAGATTACCTAGGATGTGGACTATACTTACTTATTATATGTTGGATATAAATAGATAAAGGTTCAGTCCGTGTGACCTATATACATTTAAAATTGAGGGAATACCAAATTAAGTCGTGTTTTAACGCGTACTTTTGAATTTATGTAAGTAAGACATTGTTTTAATATTAAACAAGTAGATAAAAGTTGAAGATTAGGCCTATAAAGTTGATAAAGCTCAGAGAGTGCAGTTAGTTGGGTAGACAGAACAAGCATCACTGTAGATGGCTGATGGCCCAATGAGACTCTCAAGAGATCCAGTAGAGGATCTATTGATATGGAATAGATATGGACACAATGTTATTAGTTGCACTGTATTGTTAAGGATAAGAGATCAAGCTGACCCAACACAATTAAAGACTGCATTGACTAACCCTGGTAGTTGCAAATCTGTAGAGTCATCCATAAAAGCTGCTGGATTTGTCTTATGCAGTTTACCTGAGCAAGTAGTTAACTGGATTGAAAATTGTTACAAGATTGTTAAATCCGATAGAACACATAGGGAATTTGGAACAATACTAGATTTAGATAATTTAGAGCCGTGCGCAATTGTGCTTGATATATAGCAGAAAAGTGTATATATCGAACGGTAACAAAAATCAAGGTCCTACCGACGTTTAGATTTTTTAATTGGAATATTCTCATTAGTATTTCAAAAAACATGCTGTTAATAAGGCACATATATACAAATAATAAGATTCTAAACATTCAGGGCTCCAGACAAGTACTGGAAAGCGAGCTAAGACCAGTCCTAGTTTACAAAACCCATTTAAGAGGGAGACTCAACAATATTTACTCGCACTTTGTAGTAGATTGTAGAAAGAAAATGAAAACAGTCATGGCCAGGAAGCCAAGACAATATTGTCCAGTGGGAAAATACTATAACTGGCAGTGTAAAGACAGCATTGAGGACTTGGAAAGATTCCTCGACTACGTTAGTCAAGCCTCCTGTGTTAACGCCCCGACGTAAGAGGAATCAAGACGAAACTTTACCAGGCGAGAGAAGTTCTACCGAGGAGGTAGACTATTCATCAAATATAGAAATAGATAGACAAGGAGAAGAAGATGAAAAACCCCAACCGTTAGAGCAGGAGGACAGTCAAATGAGTGAACTAGAGCCAAAGGAAGTAGAACCAAAGACCGCACCATGATAACATGGTGTAGAAACAACAAGGTATTCGTATAGGACTGTATGAACAAGACGTCAAATCAACTAGACTGCATGCAACTGTTCTTAACCAGAGGGAAAGACATGCACGAAAAATAAGGTAGAGTTGTTATCCATGACCTGCACCAAATGTGTACAGAGAACCTTATCACCGAGCGGGGGAATTTGATCAGCATCCAGATGCCGTCAAGTTCATAACCATTCAAAACCTAAACGCTAAGCTGACCAGCGTATTCAGCTTGGTCTCGGCCAAACCATAGCATAATTGCATTGATTTTGGAGTGGACTACGAGGTGGGCATACACCGGAACAAAACCTTTAATTTCCTAAGGCTGTCTTAAGACTAGTCCGAGGAAACCTGTGTACGATTCGGCAATAGTTTAAGAAAGGTGGCTAACCGACACGATGCAGAGAAATACAGTTTGGTTATGAGGATGCGGTAACCGTGGCAAATTCCAGTTCATCAACTCCTTTGTGCAAGGTTTCTGCAAAGGCATGGTAGGTATTCTGGACAACCTTCCCCGCAGTAACCTCAAGTGAGAGCCTGTAAATAAGAGGGTCAAACTATGGGATGACCCTTTTTTTATCGTGAAATAAAAGATGAAGAGACCTTGAAGCTGATATTTGGCGGCGAAGAGACCAACATCCCAGTCAAGTACAAATTTGTTACCAATATTGCACTTACTCCAGTGTTGGTCACAAGTACCCAAGCCACCAATTTTATAATGAACACTAGTGAACGAGCCAACAAAGTTTGGACTAATTGGCTCCACACTACAAAGAACTCTTTCCGGATTCTAAAAATGTGGAGCCGATTAGTTCAAACGTTGTTGGATAACTCACTGGTGCTCATGCATGATGGAGTTTACAGTCTGGTTGTTGGTGACGAAGACAGGAGTTGGGGCAATGTTAATAGTAGATTGGTATTTAGCTTGGACAATGACCTCTTCGCCGTCAAAGATCAGCTTCAAAATCTCTGTATCTTCCATGGCAAAAAAGGGTTTATTCCATAATTTGACCTTCTTATTCACGCAGGCTTTCCGCTTGGTGATCAGGTTCTCTATACACATTTGGTGCATGTCATGGATACCAACTTTGTTACAAGACCATTAACTCCGAATGCAAACATAGTTCGGCCAAAGTTCTAATAAGTGGATCATGAAATAATTGGTCCAATATTAATTGATTGAATAGCGTTCCCTATTCAATGAGATGATTGTCAATACCCTATTGTGATCATTTGCGCTAATGAGATAATTGGTTACTAGACAATTCTAGTGAGCCGTATTAATTTTCCATAAATTGCAGTAGCCAATATAATTCCTTTTCACCTCACTCTTTTAAAAACATAATATCCGAAAAAATATTAATATATAGATCGCTGTCATTGGCTGGTCTACTCTTGATCAATTGTCTTGGACTGACCAACTATTTGGTACCAAACTGAGATTATCCTCTCTCTGATTTGCGGGCTTAGATTGCACTAGCTATTTTTCGGACTACATATGCAATAGTAATCGCTACATATTAAATAATTCTAACTATATATCAAAGCCAATCATGTAACATAATCTTAATTAAATAACAGCAACAGCCGTTCGTTTATTTACATTCTGATATAATCTCAGGTATTTAGAGCTCCTCCTTGCGGAAAGCCTTAAGAATATTCAGGCGATACTGGAAATCGTCTCTCTTCTCCACCTTCATCTGTCCCTTGGTGATCATATTGGACAGGCGAGTAATTTCAGTCTCGACGAAGGAAAGACCCTTGGCGCTGATTTTCTTTATAGCCTTCAAATAGGTCTTACCGGTAGGGAACTTCTCAGCCTCCTGCGCCATCTTCTCACTCATCTTCTTTATGTCTTCGCCACTGGCAATCTTGACAGCAATATCATCAAGAGCCGCCACACGACCGGCCTGAAAAAGATAAAGAATATATTAGTGATGAGGTAATGGCAGACAAGTAGGTTGATTCATGAAGTAATAATACCCTTAAGTAGTGTATAAAGAGAGCTAGATGCCACAGTAGATGTGTAGAGATGATGAGCTGATAAATGCGTACCTATATGAATATATGCAATAATAATATAATTAACAGAAAAGACATAGGGTGTCATACCTCCTCACTAAGCATGCCTCCAGCCACACGGAAGGTGCCGCACTTCTCATTCAAGAACTTGATAAGGTCTTCCTCAGAACGTCCTCCACCGTAAGCCTCACCCTCCTTGTTCTCTGTTGAGAAGAACTTCAAAGTAGGGAATCCCTCAACTCCGAATCTGTAATAGAATAGTAGGTTGGTTTGGTTAAGAGATAGAAGCAAAAATATCTTTACGTACACAGGGCCAATAAAAATGAATATTATTTAATTTTAGTATGGATATTTCATGGTGTCAAACGCACCCACCTCCGCCCCCCCAGAGAGGAATAATTTCTAATTCAACTCTCTCATACAGGTTAATATTAACACCAAAGATATTCTTGACAAAGGTGAATGTATACAAATATCGGTAAGGGCGTGTGGGTGCACCTTTCACAAAGCTTATTTAAATATACAAATCATAGTGGTTAGCTATGACCTCGATAAATACAGAGTCTTACATACGTATGCTCATGTAGTCACTATAAAGACATACCTCTTAGCAGTAGCCTCTTCAGTTGTAGCATCAACACTGGCAACAATGCATTTAGACTCGGACTGGAAGGTGGCGGCAACCTGCTCATAGATGGGAGCCAAGCTCTTGCAGTGTCCACACCAAGGGGCAAAGAACTCAACCAATACATTTTTCTCCTTGTCCATTACAATATCATTAAAGGTAGCATCGGTCAATACCTTCACAAAGGTGCGTGGCTTTTGGATGCGTCCATGGCCGCCTAAAGGAGAGAGATGTGGATAAGCCCCATGAAACTAACCTCCTCTTAGGAGAGTGGAGGGCGAGGTATAAAACACTTAGAGAAGGGCGGAATATACGCCCTGTATTATAACGCATTCCAATAGATATGGATATATACTTGAGTCAAGTAATGTTCCTATGCCACGCTAATATTAACCGAACAAATTTTTTTAGATATACATATATACATATAACAATAAAAACATTACGAAGATATCATACTTTATCATGATATCCGACAAAGTATGAATAGCAACATGAATTATATATTTTCCAGCAAAGGATGGAGCCTTTTGTAATGTATTAAAAAGAAAAAATTTAAACGTAAAAGAAATTAGATAATTATTCCACATGATTTAGAAGGGGATAAATGAAAGAAGGAAAGCAACCTCAAACCATACAGGTCTAGGTGCTGTTTACATCCATATAGATTCTAACGGAATATACCACCACCGCACATTCCCAGTCATAAAAGCAAGATAACAAAAACAAACTTGAAAGTTTTTAAGAATGGTACAACCTAACCTCGCTATCAATAAGAGAACGCGCGATTAAGCAGACAAGCAATAAGGTTCCCTAGTTTCAAATTTCTGTAGCCTATCAAATATATATATGAAAATAGAAACCTATCGAAGGACTAGTATGCGCGAATTGGTCAATATAGATAAGCAGTGTGTATATCACAAAGCATCAAATAAATTCAATATCTTCCTTGGCATGTACTAGGAGTCTAAACTTACCAAACTTGTCATTGACCCATTCGACAATACCAGCGGCTTCACGGGGTCCATCGTAGCTGTGAGGTAAGGAATAACGTTATTAGCAGCTGGAAAAAATCAGTAGACATAATGTATGCATGTATGTATTAATGTGTATGGCTTGGCTGCTCGTATATGACATATCAACAGCATAAATATCTCGATTAATGTTACTTAGTATTAATTTATGCTTGGGTAGTGTTGGAACTCCAAACCCATGCAGCTAACCATTCGCACTTGTCTACAGTATGCTAGGTCGTAGCTTAGTGTAAAGCCAAGAACAAGATGACACAATCATGTCACCCACAAACAAAAATTGTCCACCACATCTGGAATATATACGGTAAAGTACCATAAAGAGGAAAAAAAACAAAACTTACGCCTCCTCCTTCTCGGCGCCCTTCAGGAAATACTTAATGGTGGGGAAACCAGTCACATCAAAGCGGTCGCGAAGAGTAGGATGGGCTTCTGCGTCAACGTTGACAAACGCAATGGAATCGGCCTCATCCTTAAAAGCTTTGGCGGCAATCTCGTACTCGGGTTTGAGTGCCTTGCAGTGACCACACCAGGTGGCAGTGAAGGCAACAAGCACGTTCCTGGATCCATTGGTAAGCTGTTGGGGTTTTCAAGAAATAAGGGAGTAAATAAATGTATAGTATACATAAGAGAAAGAAAAAAGTATACAAGTATATATCGTGTTTAAAGCGTTCAAAGTAAGAACATTGGCGAAAATAAAAATAAAATAAAATGATGAAATATATGTATTCGTTTACCTTTAGAAGGAAGCAGGAGTAGGGGTGGGAGTGGGGGGCTATAACTAAATTGCACAAGCTGAAAACAGATATAGAAGGTAATGGCTAACTATTACTACGGCGTAATAGTACGCTTGTGTAAATACTGATAAAAAGTAGTTTAAAAGGTGGTGAAAAGAACATAAACAAGATAAACAGGAACTACAACACTTACCTCATCAAAGTTTTCGGTCGTTCCTTCAATTACAGCAAGGTCAACGGGTTTAACCTCGTCCTGGGCAACAACAGCGCCAACGGCTGCGAGGAGTAAAAGAGCTAATTTAAACATTATCAAGGACGCAAAAAACCGTAAATTCTAGAACGTCTTAAGCGAGAATGAGGATGGGCGACATTTTATGTTGGCACAATGGGAATGGAATTTACAATTGAAATGAACCAATTGGTTATTGGAGTGAAATCATATATCGATTTTGGAATGGGTTTTATGATTGAGAATAAGACGCTAAGGATGAATGTGCATGATGACATTATATCAATGAATTTTGAACGACATAACACATACATGCTAATTATATATATTATTAATTATATTTTTCTTTAATTTAGTTTTATTAGATGATTAAAATGCTTAGTATAGTAACTAATTTGAGGCTGGCTTATTTTTTTGTGATGGCAGGCCGCATGAAGAATCAGAATCATTATGTAAACAATATCTTAAAATGGGTATTGAAAGAATGAGCAGATTTAAACATATATGTACGGTCTAGCCATTCAACAGTAAGCACAATAAACTTTCAATAATAATTTTATGTTGTGTTTTTGTTATTTTACTGCCCTTTGCTGCTAATATACTTGCCTCATCATCTTCGGCTAAACTACTGTTACATAACTTGCTATCGTGGGCTATGATGATTGGTGTTGTCAAGAGGGAGCCAATAAAATGGGACCAGATTAAAAACCGAATACCGGTGTGAATTAAATCATTCTGCGATTTCATCGTAGGTTAGACAGACCCATTGGAGCTAGTTCATAAACAGGCAAACCCCCATGCAATGATATAAATCTATTGATTGATCGCTTTTCCTAGTGAAGCTGTACTAATATTGGAACAATTTGCAACCAGGCCCTGTCTAGGCCTAGACAAATGTTGAGGGCCAGGTTATGTTGGATATATTCCCTTCGGGAGGGATGTGAGGAATGCATAACATTTCTCCCTAACGATATCCAGCTCACTGTCCCGGGTGGTTTGCCCTCTTAGAGATGACGGCATCCTTCATTTGTATCCAAAACTTTACAGTATGACCTTAAGTACAGTCGGAAGAATTATCATCAAATGCAGTTTGTCAGAAGGGAATAAAACATATAATTTAGTAGTGATATGGTTCCTTCATCCAAACACTCTTAATATTTTACCTGCTTGTATATTGTTTTAACAAAATATAACACCCCTATTTGGCTGAAACAATCTCTCGCAGGGGCCTGAGGCAAGTGCGTAAACCATATGTCTGAGAAGAAAAAGAAAAAAATACACTCTCTACGACCATCGCCGGAGGACCGATTGTCTTATGTAACCCCTTTCTTACATTAATTGTCTTCAGGATTTGTCAACCTCTCTGTACAGGTTCCCTGTTGCTATATACTCTCCAAATTTAGACATTCGTTTGATTCTAACAAATGGATCCAAGCCACCAGATTGACAATAGCAAACATTGTTTTCCAATAAAATTAATGTTAAAAGAACATTTAATTGATTTGGTATTTCCTTATATAGCTATAATTATTCAATATTATTGGCAATTAATATTACTATATATGTAGCCTGGAAAAATAGTTAGTGGAATCTGGTGTTAGATGACAATTCAAGATGATCAATCAATCAAAATTGAATTGGCCACTGGTAGAGGTTCCACAATTGAACATTATTACAAGATCGCTAATCACAGTAGGTTCGATCGAAGCCAAGATAATAAGTAGATCGCTTGTCATAGCACGATAGGAACACCATTACGTCAATGCGAAAAAGATTTAATTCACCATCTAAATAAGGACATAATAGTATTTAAGTTTAAGACAATCCTAGTAGGCCTCTTTGATCTATTATGAGTTAGATTAGCTAATCAGTGTTTCAATCGCTCACTCGTTCAGAAGTCGGAAGACTGCTTACACAAGATAATGACAATAGTGTTTATTTACCTAGCGGCATAGTTCTACTTAATAATCGATCATATTGTGCAATTTCTACACATGCACCAAAGCGCATAAAAGCATCTATCTCTTTTAAATTAGAACAGAGATATAATTACTATAGTCAGTTACTTAAAGAGCTGGTATATGGCTCTTCAATAGAACCTCTACCACAACAACCGAGTCTTAAAGACAGATCTGATTATGCAGCTATTACTTACATTAATTAAACAACAATAACCACTACCAGTTATACAATTGGAGATCCCGACAGCTGTGTACAAGTCATTATAATTGACACAGATTCTGATAAATATTAAGTCATTTCAGATCATGTTTGGGGGCCCAGATAACTCATTTTTCATGCATCCTATCCAAGGCAAGTCCTACTGATTTGTTTGATTATAAAAACATGTCTTGGCAAATCTGTACTACGTGTATGCAAAGGAATACGTTTAAACGCCCATTAATTTGGTATTTTTGCTCCTTCAAAAGGAATATAGGTCATAGAAATGTTCTTGTCTCTACATATTATTTCCAACAAATAATGACATACGAAGGGGAGAGTCTCCCATTGTAAAAACTAATGTACTAATATAATAACACTATCATTTTATTTCCTTACACTTTGCTTTTTCTTTATCCTTCTCTACTTTGTTACAGTCATCTACGTACGTAGCGGATTTCTACTCTGAGGTAAAACTATAGCTAGCTAGATACTATAATATAAATCACTGGAAAATTCTCCAGAACATCTCATAATAATGGTTTTAGTGGTCTAACCTTCTATCAATACATAAGACAGGCCACATGGAATTTTTTCTTGATAAGAAATTATGGTTTTTCCGCCAGACTGCTGGCTCAAGAATGCTACAAAGATTAAATACATTAGCCTACACCTTAAGACAAACCAGCCTACCTGGAAAGAACAGAAGCCGTGTCCCAAGCAATTGTTGATACACAATTTTATATTTAAGACATGTACATACATACAGTACTGTCTCTTAAACTATAGTCTATGAATACTTCGGGCCTGAACTGCCTGATTATGTAGCGCCTAACAATAGTCGAGGGAGAGTGGGTAATAGAAGTTTGACTTAGACCCGTAATATAGCTCTGGTAGCCAGCCTGGCTTTAATATAGAAAAATAAATAATGGAACAAAATTTTTTTCTAAGTTCTAGTCACTAATGTTTAGAAATATAATATTAGGTGTTATGGATCCTGAGGCCTTTGAAAAACATCTCGTAAAATGATGCTAAAGGCATCAGTCGATATTGGAACAGAAATTGAAATTAGTTAAACTAAATCAATACAATGATTGGTGCATCGTTTTTGTAAACCAATCACAAAAAACTAGCATATGAGTGATAGTGAATACTACTTCATGATTGTATTACAGCCAATAAAACGTATAATTTAAATATTAAAAACATATCAGCCAATTATATAAACAATAGCCTTACTTTATTTTATAGTAAAAAAGTAAAAGTCATACGGTCACGTAGCATCTTCACCAATTATTTAGGCGGCAATATTTGAAATTCCAAATTACTGTAAACAAAAAAATAAAGTTTACAATTACACTACCATTTGGGATAACAATATGACACAATACAAGTCAAAAGGATTGGTGAAAAGAGAGAGCTTGCAATACAATATTCAATAATTATATAATAATTTATAATATATACGACAGAATGAACAAACACCAATAATAATAATTAAAGAATATCGTATAGATATGTACCCTAGTTAATATTTATTATTGTCTTGCAGTTACTTGAACAGACACAACAACATAAATTTTACTTCCTAAGCATCAATAACATGAAAAAAGCAAACTCATATTATACGCCTAATGAGCAACACTTTGCTGCGGCCCTGGTCGTGTGGGACCTGGCAAGAGAGAGAGTAAGTTAAAAATGTCGGTTTACCCCCTTCAGGTCCTATTTTTTTTTCTTCTTGCGTTTACTATATTTTATAATTTAGGATACAGTTTTAAAATTTTTTGTAACACAATTCAAAATATCTTTCTGAAGTTTCTCTGAATTTAAACATACATAAAATTAACTTAGATAAACCGTATACACTATACACAATAACTTTAAATTCTCTTCACCAGCCATACATCCCATCTCACTTAATTGAAATCCCTTAAGAAGCAATTTGAGACTCGTTAAAAACGTTTTGTTGAAATATGTATTACCCTTTATGTTATGTTATATCTTGAATTTATATATTTTTTCACGTATTTTAGCCTCTCTTTGCTCCATATCACTTTTTGGTTTTATCGTTCTCACTCACCATCAACTTCTGTTACCAACGCTTTTGCATATATATAGAAGAGATTTGATTTGGTTATAATGGCTTGGCTTAGTCAAAATGGATGCTGATGTGCATATTTTAATTATAATAAACTGTAAATATGT
>NAOQ01000076.1:0-11654 GCA_002751075.1 Ichthyophonus hoferi | reverse complement strand
TCAGCCTCCAATCTAAATGGCTAATGCTCATTTCAAACATTGGTGCAAGGTCATAGTTTACATTACGTCTCGCAAACATGTTTCGACCAGTAGAATCCAATTGCTAATGTTAATAAATTTTATGGTAGACATAAGGGCGGCAGAATCAGTAAACTCCTGATACATTTATATAATTTAATAATCTGCTACACATCTGAATGCAAAAAAAAAGGATTAAATGATAATGACGGGCTAAAAAAAGGGCATTAAAAATCAAGTATTCACTAATCCTGGAAAAGATTTAAATATTATCAATGTCAAGGTCATCGTCCTCTGTAGCCACAGGCTTAGGGGCCATACCACGAGACACTGCAGGGAGAGATGGAGTTAGGATAAGAGTATGTGTTGTCAAAAACTATGATTCATTAATTAATTGCTTGTTAAGAGTATACAATTTAATGTGTTTGTTTACTGTATGCTATTAATCAATATCAATCAATACTAAATATTTAGTATTAAAACTAAAATATTAAATTAATTTGGGTATTTCTTTATAGTTAGGAAGATATATGATACTACTATTGGTAATAAAGATGCCTAAACAACGTTGGAGGTCTAAAATGTTATGCATCAACTATACTATACTAAACAATACTGAACTAGACAGCAATGTTATAATCGCAACGTTAGCATTATCCATTTACATTACCCACGCAAGTATAATTTAAATTATGATTGTATAGTAAAGTCAGACAGGACACAAATATACAATTGGTTTGAAACGATATAACACTTTTAGTTCAACCAATCATATCACTTCATAGCACTACTAGACAACAGAAAACGACCAACAAATATTATCAATGAACATATGTTAATCTAAAAAAGAAAAGAATCCAGAAGACAAACAAATTAATAATCGTGACACAATCCATATATAGGCAAATACTAGCATGTTACTCACTTCCATGAGCAGCAGTCTGCGGGACGGAAGGCATAGTAGCTTGCTTTCCACCATCCTTGCCACCAAAAGACACCTCATCATCATCGTCATCCTCCGACTCAGCTTCTTTCAACCAAGCGAGCACTGGTTCAGCCTTCAGAAGGATCTTCTTGAAGCTGTCAGCCGTGACGTAGGTGGACGTGGATTGGTCACCCCAGGATGTAAGTACCTATTAAAAAGAAGGTTAGTAATTATGCTATATATCGATATATGATATGTTTGGTTACCAGCTGGGTCAGATTAGTGCCCATATGAGGCGTTTAAATCATTTGCTTAGCATAATAAGACCGTCGTGATTTGGTTAACATCATTACCAGCTGTCATGCCATCGGATAAAATGATACCAAAATTTTATATGTATTATGCCATTACATACAAGATATAATTGTGTATTAATATAGAAATAGAGCCCTGGTTACTTAGCACTAACTAAATCACATAATATTATATGGCATTATGATATAGTTATATATATATAGCAAATAGAAGAAAATACAAGCAATAATCAGTGTAAATACAACATTAGTATTATAATTAATCTTCATAATAAGAGTCATGTTAATACCTCTTCCTCGACAATATCCAAATCATAAAGGGCTTTTATGATGTGTGCGACCTTGACCAATAGGGAGGGGAATAGGACGGTACAAAGCCGTTCAATGGCTCCAAGGAGACACCTCTGAGTCTCGTGGTCATCTACACAGAACTAAAAAAGTCACGTGATTGGGTCATTATCAGTTAAATGGGGGTACAAGTATGTATGTTTACATATTTAAAAGTGATATTGGTGTGGTTGTTGAATGGTATAGTATTGCCTAGAAAGGAATATGATTGGGGATGGATGCCCATATAAGGAGTTTAAATCATTTGCTTAGCACAGTAAGACCGTCGTGAGTGGGTTGTTGTCATACCAGTAACTTTTAGGATAATACCTATAGGTTATAGTAAACAGTACAGTGTAATCCAGTACAGTAAATATGTAGGTATCACCCCTATACCCAAATAAATACTAAATACTATACACTATATATAACTGCAATATTGGAGAAACACCAACATACCCTTTGCAACAGTATCTTGTTCTGTTTGAGTTGAGATAGAACACTCTCGTTAAACTTGAGTTCAGCGATGACAGCCATGGCCTTGTCCCTGATGCCAAGACGGATCTATAAATGGATATACATATGAGACTCTGATCACTGATTGGCATACAGTACAAACAAAAGGTGCTAATTGGTAGTCAGAATAGTGCCCATATGAGGCACTTAAATCATGTGCTTAGCATAATAAGACCATCGTGATTGGGTATCATCGCTCCACTAATTGATTTCCTATATCAGCCAATACAAAGTCATTCTTAAAAAATTATACTCGGCGTTGTGTAAAAGATTCATTTTTTTTTAAAAAAAAGCCCATTGGATATCACAGAAAATCACTAGCACAATTGTGACAAGTCCTAATATGGTCTAATTAACTGATGATATTTATGCAAATTAAATGACACTTACAGCCTCGTCCAATAGTTCCTTGTCAGTATGGGCCTTCATAGCAAAAGCTTTAAATCCTTCCAGACGATCTTTCTCAGTCATATCCACTAAGAGAGAAGAATTAAAGTTAGTGCATAGCAACAGGCTAATATTGGAAGGGTAATTATTGGTGGTAACTGGTTTGATTGATTGCTATACAATAGGTAGCCAAACTATATACTAAAAAATATGATGGATGTGATTGGCTATCATCGCACCAGTCTATAGCCTACTATTTGCTGGTATAATAATTAATTGTCCCATAGGCCTACCGACAAATAACCAATTATAAACCTGAAGATTAATAAAAAATGTAGGCAGATAGAATAGAAACAAAGAAATATACATAAGGGAAGGGGATAAAGGACAGTATAGAATGTCCAATGATACACTTGTGTTTAATAATTAAAAGAAGTTGATTGGTCTGAATCCATAATAATATCATATATTAATCATTTTTACTGTAATAGTCGATAGAATTCATTGACTAAAAGAAGCCAATTGGCCGTAATAGTTAAAACCAACAATGCAGTCCCAGGACAGTCTAGCAGCATAACAATAGAATAATAACTAATAACCACTAATAAAAAATAAAAAATAAAAATACAAAAATTAAAAACAATTATAAACAGCAACTATAATTACAAAGGAGCCAATCAAAACAAATACATGAGAAGGTGGAGAAACCAGATAGCAGCTAATAACCAAGATTAAATAGGCGAATAGATAGATGTGTGTACAACGTACTATAGTCGGCCTCAGTGAGGGTCATTCCCTTCACAGCATCACCCATATCTTCCTCTAAAGCCTCTCTTCTGGCTCTCACAGCCGCCTCACTCACATCCATGGACCAATCACCTTCATCGTCCTCGGCTTCCTCGTCCTCAACCTCGCGCCGTCTGCTCTTGTGCTCTTTCTATTAACCAGTGAGAAGAGACGGATAAATATAGTTAGCCAATGAGATTTTACGTTTACAATACCAATCTTAACTGAAATCGTGTACATGTATGTATGTGTCTACGATACAGAACCAATAAAACAAGCTGATCAGAATGGATGCCCATATGAGGCGCTTAAATCATTTGCTTGGCATAATAAGACCGTCGTGATTTAAATTATCATCATACCAGCTATTGATTTTATTGATTGGTGGGTACATAGCAATCAGACATAAGGGGACAAATAAAAGATGATGGTAACAACTTTTAATAAGCCAATAAAAATCAAGATATAAAAACTTACCTTGGACGCAGTGGGAGAGGTCTCCTTGACTTCCTTTTCCTTTTTATCCTTGGACTTTTTAACTATAAATTTTTTTCTATTAGCTCCGTGTCATGTCATACAATATGTATTATAATTACTAATATATATATATATATTGGGCGGATAAAACACTTGGAAAAGAAAGAAATTATAACCATATATAGGGAGAGCTAATCAGATTGGTTGCCCATATGAGGCGCTCAAATCATTTGCTTAGCATAATAAGACCGTCGTGATTTGGTATCATCTCGCTAGCCTCCCCAATAGCCATTCTAAAAAATAGTACCATATTCCATGACGTGCAACAACCAATCAGGAAATAGTAAAGACAAGTAAAACCAATGAGAGTACACGTATATATATATATATATATGGTGCATATAGATAACGAGGAAAATAATGATTGGCTTGGCTCACCTCTCTTCTCACCCTCATCCCCCTCCTTCTCGGCCTTCTCCTTCTTCTCCTTCTTTTTCTCACTCTTGTTAATCGAATGCTCATTGGTAGGAGGGTTTCTCATGATAAATGTAGCCAATCTATGGTTGGAGTCCATTTCACCTCTCCATCCACAAGCAACACATTTGGCCTTGATTAAACCTTGAGATGATACTCTCTATATAAGGAGGGAAGATAGCAAAAGTAATAATAGGTGGTTGTTAGGGTTAGGTTTATTAATAATGATACGACATTTATAAAATTAAGATATGATTGGTAGTCAGATTAGTGCCCATATGAGGCGCTCAAATCATTTGCTTAGCATAATAAGACCGTCGTGATTTGGTTATCATCATTCTACTAATCATACTATAAACGTATAGAATAGCAATAGACCCCAATAATAAAAGAGCCCAAAACATTCTAACTGGCTGAATATACTCCCATACATATGGTGAACGACGAAATGTAAATTAATATCCAATAATAGTCAATAATTAAAATTATTATAAAGATACTTACAATATCTGTCTCGGGGTTCTGGCATTCGGGGCACAGCACGTATTTCTTGATAAACTTGTCCAATAGCTCTTGGAGATCGCTTGCATTGTGTGATCCTATCCAATAAAATAGGGTTGTTAAAATAATGTAGTTATATATATATATATATATATATATTATTATAATAATATACTTAACACAATTGGTGTAAGATATACAATCATGAAAGCACAATTAGGCATCCTATTCACATATATCTCAATTGAATGTTCTTGTATTTGTCTTAACTAAATTTGGAAACATTTTTGAGATAAACTTATAAAAATGCAAATCAAACCTATCATATCACATATCATAAATTACTAATAAAAATACAATGACAGATGAGACTGGAATAATCCCAATGTGTACGTATGAATGATGACAAATTGGTTTAAAATAAAATCAACCCATATACTATACATCATCAACAACATGAGAAGCAATAAGCATATATGAATATTATTATTATTAAACCCCAAAGTACAAGTAATGAATGATATAGTATCTAGGAATATGATAGTACACTTACCATTGACGATAAAACGAGAGTTCTTCACATCCATCTGAGTCTGGGCACCAAGCTCACAACCAAAGAACTTGCAAGGGTCTGTATGTACATAAGAGAAATAATACGAAGTTGTTAGAAATCATTCTGTTTATTGATTAATAACTTAGCGGTAGTGTTGCTACGCTAATTTTCTTATCCAACAGCTTTCTATGTTAAAAATCAAATGCCAGTAAGATATGTTTACAAGTATCGATTACTGAGTTATTTTAGATTAAATAGAACATATGGAATCAAATCAACATAATCAGTGCTACTGCATATTTTCTAGTTCATATTATCGATCAGGACAACTATATACCAATAAATGTTGGATATCATTTTTTTAAATAAAACAGAAATAGTTATATCAATATAACTTCTATCAGATATAATTCCCACATCGTTTAAAAAATAACATAAGGCACAAGGAGTGAAATTTAAGTTTTAAAACATTTATGTATAATACAATAATATATATAATGCACAATCCGTTATAGAAGAATTACACGTGTAAATTATTTTTTAAAACAATTTAATACATATCTAACAACAGATTTTGCTTGTGAAAATAAAAATAACATTAGCACGATTTTAATTTTTTTAAAGAATGCTACCCAATTGTTTATGAAAGATAAATATAAGGATAGGAGTATTATATAATACATACAAGTAGGGGGGCGATTCAGAGCTCTGGCTACGTCTTCCATGTTAACCAGAACTGTCTTAATACCATTTCCTTTTCCCTCCACCTTGGCTTGCAGGCGGGGCATTTTGTACCTGTTAAGGAATAGATTATAGTAAGTAACAAAGAAAGAGAAAGAGGGTTGATGTATATTGTATATTACAATGTTTTGATAAAAAGAAAAAGAAAAAGAAAAAGAGAGTAAATTTAATATAACTTAATATAGCATAAATAACGTTATTTTTAATGTAAAGATATGATTGGTAGTCAGATTAATGCCCATATGAGGCGTTTAAATCATTTGCTTTAGCATAATAAGACCGTCGTGATTTGGTTATCATCATTCTACCAATCATAATATATGAATAAAAATTATTTATGTGCAAAGGAAGAAAGGATTAAACAAAAATAATAATAATAAATACAATGATAAATATTCACATAAAATATAAAATAGTTGCACAAACAGCAAACTTTCTCAATGAAAAAAAAAAATGAAAAAAAAACGCAGTGACCGGCACCATCAAAAAACTTACCGATAGAATGCATCGCTCACGTTGGAATTAATGTTGAGATTGGCCATGATTGATACTGATAACGTTTAATAGACTTTATCTAGCTAATATATATATCCCGTTTTTCTGTGATTCCAATTTTTCTTTTTCCCTTATTCATTGGTCTAACAGTAAAGTGAAAAATACTGAAAGGTGGCCCTGAACAGTTGCTATTGCGCTCCTGCTAAGAACAGGGACAATGAGATTAGTAAAGAGTATGAAGCTGATTGTATGTTGCATGAGAGTGAGAGAGGAGTAGAGAGGAGGGAGGGAGGAAGGAAAGTGATAATGTCATAAATATTTGTAAATGATTTTTATAAATAGAGTAGAAAACAGAATGTAAAGTATAGCAAAATTAGCATGATCTTATATTGGTTGTTTACTATAATTATGTTTGATAAAAAAATAGAAGAAAAACATAAAAGCCAAACAAATATTTATGTTATTGTGAAGGATTCTTTGGAAATACTCTGTCCTACTTGGAACGAGAACACTAGAAATGGGAGGATGAATGAATGAAAGCAACGTAAGAAAGGCTGTGTACTTACTCGAAAGAATCGTGTTTTGGCAGTGGAAAACATATACTTTTTGTTTAAAAAAGAAAGAGTAAAACAACCCGGTTTGTTAGGCCGCAACTGTGTCGAAGGCTTCTGCTAACTTTAAACCAAACCAGTTAGGAAAAATATATTCCGGGCACAAACGATGTTATACAATAATTTACATAAAAATGAAAAAAGTAAACTTAACTTTTTGACCTTCATTGTTAACCTATATTTCTGCTGTTTCTAACACTTCAATAAGAACTACTAATTATTCTTTCAATAGAAATACATATAATACATAAAATCTTACTAGTACTATAACAAAATCAACTCACCTTTATAATGTCAAATGTACTAATTGCACTATTTTTTCATTTATGTAGCCATGTCTCGCATGTTAAATAAGCATTGTTTCTTGCGTGACCTTTAAATATTACTAATAGCCAATAAAATGTACATGTTAAATATTATAAATATTAAATTTAATATGTTCTTGGTAATTCACCTATAAAATATAATAATAACTTAATCATGGATATATAACACCAATAAAAAACATTATTTTTAGGAGCCAATGGTCAAGTACTCTCCGTAACCCAATGCCACGTGCTCTACTAACCATTGAACTATTGAGGATCCTGCTTTAAATATATATATATATAACATAAATGATGACTCGATTACTCGTGTGTAAATTTCTAATTAGAGTTTAATAAGTTTGTTACTATATGTAGATCTGTGCTTCATTGTCTTTTATTGTTCGTATTGACATGTCATCTAATGGCTCCAAGATCAAGATCAACAACATAATAATGATCGATATGCAATCTAGCGCTGGTATCTTTTATGTCATTTTTATGAAAAGAATAGGCTTTGAAAAATGGTAATGGAGGTTAGGTAGAATCGGCATTCTGACTATGGAAGTCGGTCTCAAAATGGAAAGGCTAAATAATAATCATAATTAAAATATAATCGTATGTACTTCAATAAATGATATAAATCTATACGCTTTTTAATTTCTATATTGTGAATCTGGGATCCAGTGCAGCATGCGAAAAATTTCCGTAGTATGCAAATTTTGATATCTACCATATTAATCGACTGGGCCATTAGAATAATATATAAGCTGTAATTCTTATGTAAATGGATTCGCTCCGATTAAGATACTACAGCAGTCCTCATTGGTGGAGACCAGCGAACAAGTCTAAAGCGTGCTTTGAATTGAATCTGGGATCGGTGCAGCCTGCGAAAATTTTCCGTAATAAGCAAAATTTCGATATCTACCATATTAATCGACTGGGCCATTAGAATAATATATAAGCTGTAATTCTTATGATACCTATAATTTAATCTCATTTTTAATTTAATAACGAGGGCGATGTTCAGTTAATACAACAAGTATGCATATCTTTTATGTTTTCACAGCTCTTGCTCAGGTTCCAAGGCGGTCTATGGTTATTGGTGTGCCTTTGTCAGACTTCCTTGTCTACGCTTTGAATATCTTCAATTTAGGCGGGTGCTCAAAGAGAACTGAGCATTATTTTCAAGTGATTTTTCCCTGCCATCTCACTACCTTTAAACCACTAATGCTGCATTATTTATTAAAAAAATATAGGTAGCTATTGAAGATTAGCAAGATTTTACTTATAGTCCCAGATACTTTAGGTTCCTGAGATAGGATTGCCCGTGCCTAAAAGGGAAAACACAAGGAAATGTTACTGGTTATGGCACTATACAATTGAGCTACAATTAGAAGAATATATGCTTATTTGATGTTTTTTGCTCATTTGAGGATAAAAATAGTTATTTGGGAAAAAGAACTGTAGTGCACGTGATCCCTTCCTAAATATTAGCTATAGGTTTGCAGTAATAAAATAACCGATATTATTTCTATATTATTTTCAACAAAAAGAAAACGGATTCATTTATTTTTTCTTTTAATTTTTATTACCTACATCAATTCTTTTTTTTTTTCCTACGCTCTTTCTTTTGACGGTAGTGTTTTTATTTATATTTATTTATTTTCTAATGATCACAAGTTTTTACTCTAATACGATTTTTTTCTTTTTTACTTCATTTTTAAGTCATTATTTATGTTTTTTAAAAAAGAAAAACTGATATTTATATTACACTTAGACAACTACAAAAAGTTTATTTAATCGGAAGAAAAATGGTAAATAATCGACGATTGATCAGCTTTAACCCTTATTTAGAGATGTACTATCAATTTGAATATTTATTGGATAAAAATGTGGCATTAAAAGCAATAAAAATGTATTAATAGCTATTTATGTATAAGAAAATCCAAATTGAAAATTAGATGAAAAGGTATAAAATTTTATTGGCATCGACATAAAGCACAAGCCTTACTTATGAATAATATAAAAGGCATATTCTATTTTAATGCTAATAAAAATTTATGCTTTTTTATCTATTTTTTCAATCTGAATTTCTTAAATCAACAGCTATCAAAACAGGTACTAAATAGGTTTTAAGCCAATAATAATATTGTTTTAACATTAATTAATCAAAAGTTAACTTATCTAACCAATTTTTTGGATCGCAGATTATCACTATCAGGCTATTAGATTGACGGGTTATAACTATTAGCCTATTATATTAACAGATTATAACCATTAACCTATTAAACTTGACATGTTATACGAGTTAATACTAATATCGTTATTTGAATGGCAGTTTCATAGTTACACACGATAACACATGTATTTAGTTTTGTATTTGATGTATTTGGTCTAGTCTTTTACATGTATGATGGTAAGGGGGTTTTTAAATTTTATTTTGTATGTTTTATGGCTTGTGTTTATATTATTCCTTTTATGGCTAAACTGCCTTATTACTATGTTAGGGCAGGGGGTGCGCCTTCTTTATTCTTTTGTTTTTGTAGCACAAAAAAACATCGAGGACAAGGTATTAAAGCTAACTTGTGACTTGTTGTGCCTGGATAGATGCAAATAGAATGCGCTTGTCACTTTTTTTAGTTATAAGAAAGGTATAATTTTCAATATATCCAGGTACACCAAGTTAGCTTTAATACTATTACCTTGATGTTTGTTTGTGCTGACTACAACAAGATTAGACGGTTGCAATGAAAACTGAACATGGCTTTGAGTACGTTTACTTATGTCCTTCATATTTGCTTTAGGTGGAGATTGAACCGAATGATCACCTCTTAAACGGGAATAATCGTACGTGTGCTTTAGTGTTTATGGAGATCCAATGTTTTAAGGCTTGGTTTTCTTTTAGCAATTTTAGCCTTAAATAAGCGAAGATTAAAGCTTAAAACAACAGAATTTTAATCCTGGCTGCTGAATTTTAAATAATAAAGGAAACTTAAGCATCCCTCTTGACTGTTTTTCTTGCATGGAGGGATAGATTCAAAATTCTCTTGTTATTGTACTCTTCAAACAATATTTTTGGTCACAAATATATGTCTTTTTTATATACATAGATTTTATTTTGTTCTGCGTTGGTTGTAGAGTATTTGCTTGGTTCATAATGTGAAAGTAATGACTGTACTAGTGAAGGATAGTGTGTCCTTTTTCTATTTAAAACGGTAGCATATGGGATCCTGATAGGTAAGTGTAGACTCATTCCACCGAATAAGCTGATCTTGGGTGACTCTGTGGAAGTTTACTAAAGCCTAAGCCCCATTGCCTTGTGGATTTCAACTGATAATCGATAAAAATAAAAGTTCATTTGTAAAGGATCAGTGCAAGATAACATAAGCTGTAATTCATTATGATATTTTATCTTTTAGAACTTATTTTCAAATGCAGGGAGACTATTAGGAAAACATAGAGTGTAAGACTAAGCTTAGTCTTTAGTTGCGTGCTTAGTAAAGAAATATTATGAGAATTATTGCCAGATAATGGAGGTAAATATTGTGGGTTTAAATTTCAAGAGTACTTATGATTAGACTTTGCCGCAGTTTAAATCTGAGACCTGGGACCCAGATAATGGAAAGACAGCAAATTCAATACTCGTAACATACACAATCTAGACAAATCTTGTAATAGGTACAGGCTTCTATAAAGCTCTAACCTGGATTAATATGTGCAGAAACTTTTATCAATTTCAGCTTATCTGGTTATTGTCTCATCCTTATGGTTGGTAAACAAAATTTCAGGTAGAGAATTAAATATAGGCTAGGTAACTTGACTACATACAACGGCAGGAAGCAACAGAAGGATCCTGTCATAGACGGGCCCTTTTAAAAGCTTTTGAGTATAGCATACTATTATATTTTACGACCTCCGTATTTAATCTCTCTACCACATCAACTCGACTAACCAACTTATCACCATTTTTAGGGAACTATACAATTGTAAGTTTCTAGTCATATTCTGGAACTTGGATAGATTAATATTTATTAGAGATATTGTTTAAGGTAAACCTCTCTATTAAGGAATATGGATAAAGATTCCCTTTTAAGAATATCAATGTCATCTCCCAATAGCTCTTCTGAACTGATGTAATTGAGCTCAACAATATCTTGTTTATCTACGGAATCTAGTCTCTAGCCAATCAATTAATATCAGACCAATCATCTCATGATCCAC
>NAOQ01000075.1:176663-186993 GCA_002751075.1 Ichthyophonus hoferi | reverse complement strand
TATAGTATAGTATAGTATAGTATATAGTATAGTATAGTATAATATAATGTAATATAGTGTATATATGTATATACATATACATATATATATATTACATATACACATAAATACACCTACAGACATACATAACCAACCCAACCACACTTATTGCTTCCTCCGTTACTATGGTTACCTTATCTCTCTCCAAATCTTGTATTTCATATCGTTTTTTCGCCAGGGCTACAGTTTGATCACCCAACCGTATATTTTCCTTCCATTCACACAGTTGTGATTGGACCGCTTCTAACCTAGCTGCATTGCCGCTGGCTGTAATATAGGCTTCATAGGTTTCACTGGGCCATGAGAATAATTAATTAATTCATTAATTATTCAAACATTCCTTTATATTATAATCCTAAGAGACAAAGAGCATTTAACATGTAAATAGGATTGAATTTTAAAAAAAAATAAGAATTGAATCTAATTGGTAGGTATTGGGAGAGCGATATCCGATCATAAAAAAATATCGGAAAAAAAGTTAATATGTAAGAGATATATTGGCCAATTAAATAAAGTTATAAGTTATTCAGTGAATTATTTACCAATCACAGATGGTATAGAAAAAGGGTGTTCAATTCATTAATACTTCAAGGTTGAATCAAGTTAAAATTATAATAATAAGGGAAGGGAAAGTTGATGGGCTAGACTATCCAATCAGAATATATGGCGTTATCATAAATATCTCCCAAGACTACCAGTATAGGAAGCCATAATAATATTGCTTTTATCTAATAATAGGAACCAATTAACATGAAGATCATTGTTGCCAGATTCCATAGCAAGAACAGCATAAAGACCAACTAAAAATATACGATTAAAATATTAAAATATAACATCATATCAATTATCATTCATTACCTTATTAGGCTACTATCAGCTGATTGATCCGCCTGTTGCTTGAGAGAATTACGAATAGCAATTAGCTTCTGATTGATCTGTAGAGAGATTTTAATTATTTAATTAGGAAAGAATGAATATGACAGTAATAATTATTAAGCCCCGGGCGAGGAAAAAAAAGATAAGACAATAAATTTATAAGGTTATAAACTTAATTAAATAAATTAAATAACTAAATTAAGAGCAAATAGGATAGGCCGATAGTTGTTTAATAGTAATTTTCTACTAATTGCTACTAATTGATATTAATTAGTGATCATTACTATTAACTATTAAATGATTAATAATATCCCCTCGACGGCAGCCAATCAAATAAGAGCGTTCACAAACCTCTGCTGTGCCATTATTGGCTCTACAGCTATCAGTGATGTAAAATAGATGCGCTCTTTGTTGCTCCTGTAAGGATGTGATGTCATCGCGATGTCATCGTCCATGTAAATCTAGGCCCTTGCTTACTTTCTTTCTTTTTATTGGTTTCACATAGGTAGGTGACCCGCAGTATATATATATATTAATGAACAAATAATTAATTAAAGAATAACTAACCAAACCAATAAATTACTAAATTTATAAATGAACCAATTGAAATCAATTAATTGTATAGTATAGTATAGTATAGTATAGTACTATATTATATTACATAATATTATATAAAACAATATTATTTTTCATTTTTTATAAACAAACAAATCAGAGATAATGGAGTAATCTATCTAAGTATATATATATAGCCTAGGTAGATATACAGATATAACTGTATATTATAATGACAATGCATAGTAAACCAATCAACATCAAACAATTTACCTATTATTTTTTAAGAAGGAAATATGCTAATACCTATTATAATATACAGTGCATTAAGAGTTTAGCTAATCATTAAATTTTATGACAGCTTTAATACTCGATTGTAATAGGTTCACTTACCTGTACAAGATTAAAAACAGTTTGCATCTCACTTGGCTGTTCAAACCTGATTGGGGGAATTCAAATTTTAATGCCAAATCTTCCAATGGGAAATTATGGTGTCAAATTATATTATATTATATTATATTATATCCTATTCCTGTCATATTACATAACTAAAGCGCATATTATAATAATTGATCCAATAGAAAAACTTAACTATACTTCCTAAACTAGTACCAAAATGTAATACTCCAATCACAAATCAATAATGCAAGGCTAACTCTCTCTCAGCTTAAATACTCCTTTTTGATCGGATCTCACCCAACCTAATCATGCCTAGAGATTAAACTTACTCAAGATCCCAAGATTTTATATCTGTATTATTATTGGTTGATTTGGTTCGTAATGCACGTGCTTCGCATGACATCATGTCTGTGAGGCAGTTAACAATTGCACCCCCTGAGCACGTGGCACATATATCCTAATATGGAAATAGGATATAAAGGGTATCGTTAGCATCCTAATTAGGTATCTAATGGGAGTGATATATATATATCTATGGTGTGTACTGGTATTAGGGTTGGGATTGGCGCAATATATAGTCTATATAGGGAGGAAGTGGATGAAGGTTAGAAGGAGAAAGAGAAAGAGAGAGAGGCCCTATCTGTAGCTTGTAGCCAATAGTGTACCTACCTTTACTAGTAATCTTAAATGTTCCTCTGTAACCCCCTTCCCTCCCTCTTCCTCTTTGCCCTTCCCTACATCACCAGGCCTTAATCTACTTAGATTGTAAGAGCCTACCAATGAGCAGGCTGATTTAATATGGCGCTGTGGTGATAGATGAGAGGGAGATAAGTGTGATGGCCTAATAGTGTAATAGTATAATAATATATATGAGAAAAGGTATGCCGTGAAGTATGCATGATAAAGAGCGAGTATATATGTACATATGTATACACAAGTTTCAGGGTGTAATGCAACAACAATTTTATGTGCGCTTAATAAGGAAGAAATAAAATATAGATCAATACGTCTCTGTCAGATTTATCTTCTAAGCTGTTATGTTTTAAATGACCAATTGAAGTAATGCAGCATGCTATAGTAAAATACCATACAATATAGTATAATGAAATATAATAAAATGCCATACAATATAATATAATATAATACACTATACTATAGTATATTATCATAATACAATACAACACAATATAATATAACAATATAATGTAATACAATACACTACACTACTATAATATAGCAAGACCAGCGATAGACTGAAGAAAAATAACAAAATGATTTTAAAAAATATAAATGATTGGAGTAAAATATATAAAGTCATCATACCGTAGACATAGTTTCCAGTATAATATTTGTATTTCCTGTATTGCTTTCTAATAGGTAGTTATTTTTAGACTGAATGTTCCTGTTGGTTAATATATATATAGGTATGTGTATATATAGTCATGTGAATATTGCAATGTAATGTAATGTAATGTACGGTATTGTATTATAATATATTGCATTGTATTGTATTGTGTTGTATTGCATTATAATGTATTGTATTGTATTTTACAAAGTCCTTAAGGTAATCAATAGATAGATAGTAGGGTAGTAGTAGTAGAGTAGTCATGTCATAGGGTGATTAATATATAAATATATAAAAATAAAGTTAGATAGATAACTAATTAACTAATCAGTGAAATGATTGGTGGTTTAATTAGAGAACTAATTAAGAATATATATATCCAATTATAGATTAATAAATGAACAGATAGACAATTAAAGAATTGGTCAAATAATTAGTGATATCATTAGTAGGATATGTGATTCTATAAATAGAGAATTAGATATATAGTCAATTAGGTAATTTATAAGATTAATAATAATATAATTAATGACAGTGAAAAGGCTAACTAATGATATAATTAAGGAAATAATTAATAAGATAGTAAATGAAATAATTAATGACATGCCTTCTGGACTCTATACAGTGACGTAACAAGTCATTATATCCTCCCAGCATATCACAATGACGATTGGTTAACTTGGCTTTCTAATGGAAACAAATAAGGATTAATGGGTAATTACAATTACTACGTGAGAATTCCATCTAGACTAAATAGACTTAGTGTAAAATTTTGATATGTATATGATATATTAATGCTATTATTATTAATATAACTAATATTATTTGTTCATACATAAATAAGCACGAATAAATTAAAAAACGATTAGAATAATCGAACTCGTTAATGGTTAATCTCGTAGATTGATACCGAATCTCAAAAATTGATTAGTAAGTACATTAATCGACAGATAATCACATTCCTTAATTGTTAATCGCATTTATCAATAGTTCATCACTGATTGACAGTCAAACCTAGAAATAGATGGTTAATCGCACAGATCAATTTCAAAATCGAAAAGATCAATGGCTAATGGCACCGATTAATAGTTAATCACAAATTATTAACTCTTAACTTTGTAATATATTATAGTCACATACAATGACATCAACTATTATAGAGATTAAATATTCCATTCCATCGTAAAGCATAAACCATCTAGCTATAATGATCATAGATTAAATCGACTAAGTGTATGCATGTCAAAGTCGTTAATAGCAAAATAATTAAATGTAATCAAGAGTCATTACCAAGCACCAATGGCATTAACAATATAAAATAGTACTACGCATTAAATTACAAAATTTCTTTTAAAATTTACTTAGGTTTGGAGACGAAAGTAAGATAAAATGTTTAAAATATACAAAACCATTTGATATTACATAAACACCTATGATACTAAGTAATAGCTACAGGAGGTATGAATTTTTTAAACATTTCTCTAAATTTACCTCTTCCAATAGAACAGTTCGATGTTGTGTATCCATAGTAACTGACTCCTGTTGACGAATGGTTGTCTCTGTGTATTTTTATATAATGGATATGATAGGACAAATATCAGTATGTATTATATAATAATACAATAGTAAAATTGTGTAATTTTATAATAGTATAATACGTGTATATGTGTAAATATTAAATATTGGATATATTTTTTTATATATGCTTTCAAATAATTAAAAAGATGTATATTAAAATTAATACTAACAGCTAACTGGTTGCCTACCCAGTCCATCGACATCTGTCGTAATACGTCTAACCTCGCCCAATACGGTTGCAGTATTTTCCACCAATCGGGCGAGCCGTAGCTTAAGATTATCTCGTTCTCTCTGAATATAAATTATGTTAATATTAGTATGGAAAGTATGTATGTATGTATGTATGCATGTATGTATGTATGTATGTATATACATTGATAGAAACATAATAATACTACTGTACAATAATATAATATAACACAAGACAATATAATATAGTATAATGTAGTTATAACTAAAATTTAATTTTAATAACCAACTATCATTGGGTTATAAACACCTTTAAATCCTGCCTAATCTGTTCTCGTTCGGCAATTTCCTCTCTTTCCTCCTCGGTCAATTCTAACAATCGACACAGTCGCTTGATTGTGCGCCGGTTAAGGTAATATAATAGCCAATAAAATATGCTATATAAAATTTAATATAGTATTATAACGAATTTAATGGATACCATATTTTATCCTATCTATTATAGCATATTATATCATATTATATCATATCATACCATATCATATCCTATCACAACATATTATATCATATGATATCATATTATATCACACCATACCATATCTTATCCTATCATAAAATATTATATCATATTATATCATACCATATCCTATCCTATCATAACACATTATATCATATTATATCATATCATACCATATTATATCCTATCACAACATATTATAACATATGATATCATATTATATCACACCATACCATATCTTATCCTACCATAAAATATTATATCATATTATATCATATGCTATCATAACATATCGTATTACATTATATCATAGCATATCCTATCCTATCCTATCCTATCCTATCCTATCCTATCCTATCCTAACACACATTCCCTTAATCTAACATGATCATCCAATCACATTATAGTGGATATTTGGCGGGGGTTGCTCTTTTTAGTAACTGCGCTTTCCTAAAAAGGAAGTAAAGTTAGTCATAAGATGAGTACCTATATATAGTAATATTGGTTGTATATTGTATACTAGATATTATGGATTTGCATATTGTATAATATGTATATAATATTACATAATCTCAAATGGTAGCACATATTATTAAAATATTAGATTTTTATATACCATTATATAATAACTGTATATTATACCATTATATACTGTTATATCAAGCTATATCCCATTTTACAATAGCTTTTCGTAAATGGATAAACTATGCACCAATAAAATTCAAGATCACTTTTTAATCTATTCTCACCCACCTTTCTGAGCGAGTATTGGTAATAAGATATTCCCATATATGAACTGCTGATCCTCTACATACACTGCTCCATAAGGAAAACTATTGGTCAGTAAGGCATAGGTGAGGTCATTTGTGGCTATGGGTTGATTATGATTGGAAGATGCAACTACATTGTTGCTACGGAATTATGTATTTAAAAAGGTAGGCAAAAATAAAATGATGTCTTATGTAATACTTATACTTAGAGAATTAGCATTGTAAATTTGGTTTTATTATAACCAATAAGAATATAAATATAAATATAAATAGATAATTGTTTTAATATACAGTGATAAGAGATACTATTGGTATTTTAAAATTCAGTCTCTCGGATTGTAAATAAAACCCAAAAGAGAATGGCTAAAAGGGTTTTAAAACTAATATTTAATATAAATTGATAGATAAATACTTCATTTAATTGGCTCTAACACCAAGCCAAGCATAGATCAACTTGATTATATTGGTGCATATACCTTTATATATATCTATAATTAGGGTCTTGCTAAACCCTACTGCATTCTAGCTATCCAAATTGGGTTATTTTTACCTGTATTCCTTGTTCCCTATTGGTTTTAATATTATTTAAGGAGCTTAATCGCAAGGGGTATTGGAAAGGTATGTAAAATAAAACTATCTACTTTCCTATTGATTCTAACTCATACAACTACTTATTCCATCTAGACCATCTCCTTTTCTCTTTTTATCTTCCCCACCTTACTTTATACGCCTACCTATATATTTATCTTTCTCTCTTTCTTTCTTTACTATATTCTTTATATATATCATCTTCATTTAATCTCTCTCCCTCCCTTTCCCTCTTATCCGGCACTATCAACTGCTCACCTATCAACAGCCTATAGTATTGGCTTTACCTAGCAACAACCGCAACAACCGAAACAACCACAACAACCTCTACGTGCAACTTCAGGCCAGCAACATGACCATTACAACATCACTTACCTCTGTAACTGTGCAGCAGTAATCTTACTAGAAGCTACATGTGCCCCTTCAGGATTCCAATTCATTTCCTCGGTGGCCCACTACCAACATCGATTACATTAGCATTACTATCGTTTGTCATAGATAGATAGATAGATATATATATATTATATTCTAGTAGAATACCATTGTATTATATTCTATGCTGTAGGTTTTCTAATAGGAAATCCTATCCTATTCATCAAATAGTAAAAATAACCTGGCTACTACAAATACAGTTTGATTGTTTAAAAGAATATTGACATATACATTACTATTATTATTATTATTATTAAAAAATAAGAGTGCTAAGTGTATAAAATAATTGGATAATTAGTAGAAGATAAAGATAGGAGAGAGAGAGAGAGAGAGAGAGATGTGCTTTAACGGCATGTAAAGAAAAAAAGAAATAGGAAGAAGGGAAGCATATTAATAATAACTTTAAAAGAATGAACAAGGATGTATATGTAACTATAGATAGCAGATAGAGAGATAGATAGATACGCAATTGGAGAAATATAATATATGTAATAGTCAATAATAGTATATCACATTAATAGAACAACTAATATATCAATCATAACTAATAGATGTAGCATGTATTATCAATTCTTACCTTCAAGAGATCCTCAGCAATCTCTCCGGCCTCACCTTTCATGTTGCTGATTGACAGAGTATTGTAACTACCTAACTACCTGATAATTATTATTGTTTATGGTATAGTCATTACCTTCTAACTTTGTTTTCCTATAAGTAATGTTATTCTGATATTATGGTATTATGGTATTATAGTGTTTAATACTATAGTATTGTAGTATTATAGTCTTATACCATTGTAACTGTAATATAACGGGTGTTTAAGAGATAAAGAATATAAATTTCAGTGTAATAACTAGTATAATAAATAGACGCTTTGTCTTAGAGAAAATATAATACAATATAATATATATAACAATTTATTACTACTACAACTACTATTATTATTACAACTATTATGAATATTAATATTACTATACTGGCTGGTATATTTAATAATATACTATAAACTATTATTATACTATAATATAACTATATTATTGTATTATTATATTATTTATTATTACATTATTATATATTATATATATGTTAAAACATACCACATATTTACATAATAAACTCGATTAATTTTCCCGTTATACCCAGCCAATAGCTAACAAAAATAAATTCCCGCCAATATTTCAATCGGTTATACTATTGGTGTATGATTTTATCTATAAAGCCAATCAGAAGTTAGCATTATATCGACCGTGTATGATATAATTTACAATAATTAAGCCCTTATTGGTAATTATTATCTGAGGAAAATACTAAATATAATATTAAATATAACTATTTGTATGTACATTCATATCTTTACTAGTATCATAAACAATGTTGGTTCTTAATTTTTATAGAAATACGTATGGATCTTCCTACTATATATAGACTATAGATATATATTCTATTGGCTAGACTTGGTTTTTATACTTAGTATAAATAGTTAATATAAGTATTTAATGCAATTGTATTATTGTATTAAATTACCCTGCTGCTCTACGTAAGACAGCTTTTTAAGAAACGCGTGCTTAAAATATTGGTAAAGTTATGTGTTATGTATATAAGTTTTAATAATAGAAAATTATAGGCATTTAATATATAGTGGTAGTATAAAATAATATATTTCATAACAATTATTAACATATACTAATAGAATAAACCAAGAGAAAGTCAGTTATACTTAATATATTAAACGTGTGTGTAAGAATTATAAAGAGAAAGTTTACAATGATGAATTTGCTTGGCCACCAGTTTTTAATGACACTTTCTTATAGGTCATCAAGTTTATTATCCCTTTAAAATACTTTGACAATTATACCGTCCGTTCTTATTCGTTTGTGAATAATTATAAAAAATATGGTAGGTGGATATAATGTCATTTATATTTCTACTTTGGTTTCCTATATTATATTTTCTCTATTATACTATATTGTGTTTTGCTCTTTTATATTGCATTCTAATATGTTATGTTTTGCATTGTTCTAATTTAACCAACTTTTTTTTTTACTTCTCTTATCTTGCCTATGTTCTGTAACTGTATATAAGATCAACTATTCCAGCTTGATAGGACTATGTTTGTTATTATTATTATATGGTTGTTTTTGTTGCTATACTATGAAGTTGACATTGTAGCTATATTCATTTTATCATTAGTATTACATTACTAGCTTTATTTCTTACTTTGCCTATATTTTATAGATGTATATAATATCAAATAGTCCATCTTTGATAATACCATGGTTGTTATTATAATCATGCAGTTGTTCTTGCTGCTATATTATCAACACTGTCTTATTGCTACAGCTATTATATCATTAGTATTATACTACTGTTTTATTAACATTTTATTGTTCCTATTCTTCTCATGACATCATTATTATATCATATTCTTATTATTACACTCTAGCTCTATTACCATCCAAATTTAATTCCATTACAATTATTATTTAGTTGTTATCCTTTTATTAAATTACTTCTCTTCTATTTAAAATATGACATTATAATTTGTTTGGCTATTAACGTTTAACCCTACAGGAGGGTTGGACAAGGGTACATATTTTCCTTGCCTTTTTTATATCTGGCCTAATCCTTCATAGATTTCAGAATGCAAAATATAAGGTAGAGGTTTGATTGGCTGTCTGTGTTTAACCTGGATGTAGAATTTATGTTTATCTATGTGTATTTGTGTATAAATATGTGTGTGTATGAGTAGGTGTATATATGTCCATGTAAAGGGAGATTCGTTGTTAATTAAGTAAAGGCTAAAGATCTTAATTTAGTATAACTGTGCAAAAAAAAAGAGAGGATGATCCTATTGCAACATAACCCTCTAATAGCTTTTAAATATAGCATATTATATTTAGATTAATTGAGATCTTGATTATTAATTAATTAAGTAATTAAAGACTATTATTAGCCTATTATTAGCCTATTATTGAGTAAATAATTGATTTAAAATATAGTTATCTTTTTACCAAAATGATGTTTTTAACTATATGTGGCAAA
>NAOQ01000075.1:155773-176299 GCA_002751075.1 Ichthyophonus hoferi | reverse complement strand
TCAGGCAACATAACCCTCTAATAGCTTTTAAATATAGCATATTATATTTAGATTAATTGAGATCTTGATTATTAATTAATTAAGTAATTAAAGACTATTATTAGCCTATTATTAGCCTATTATTGAGTAAATAATTGATTTAAAATATAGTTATCTTTTTACCAAAATGATGTTTTTAACTATATGTGGCAAACCTTTATACTTATAAGATAAAGTATATTTTATACAGACTATTTAAAAAATTAGCACTAATTGATTAATTAAGACTGTAACTTTGTACAAACCCTTTCTAACCTAGCTATATTACTGTACAATAAGGCATATCTTAAGAATCAGGAGGCTGAGGCATCTCAGATGCCACAGGATAATACAGAGACTAAAAAGGTATGGCTTTGTTATACTATGTGGATAAGCAGATATAGGTATAGGTATATATTTTTATATGTATAAATAGGTAGATATATGTACATAGCCTATATTCCCTACCTGTTTTATATCCTCCTTCCCTCTAATCCTCTGTATAATAATACCATTTCCACTTATAACATACCAAAACATACATATGTATGTTTTAATGTATAGCACATTGTACTATACAATATGCATTATAATGCAAGCTTTAATATTGTTATTTTTATTGGTCTTTAGTGTGATAGGGACTTCAATTGAAATAGTTGATGCTTTAAATTTTTGTTTAGTGTAATGTATGATGATTGATTGCCCTCGCCATATGAGATTTAATGTTATACTTATGTATTTGTATATGATTGGGTCTGGGCATTTTTATTTTACTAATTGCCAATTAATGGTCATACAGGAGATATGAAATACCTTTAACCTTTGATTGGCTTTATGCTGCAACCTATGCCAGCTTTATCTGCAATTGGTCAGCAACATAAATTGAATACAGCAATATATAAAACATAAGTCAAAATCATTCTAGTCAGAATTAATTAGTTTCAAATACTTCATTTGTTTATATATAATATATTGTATTTTACAGTAATAATTCATAAATTATGTTTATTTACTCAGTTAATAGATGAGAGCAGTTCATCAATCTGTCATGACACACATTGTAGCCAATGGATTTTATATGTGGTCTCCAGTTCAACTAATTTGGTATTGTAGGGATCTAGTGGGCAAGATAATACTTGCATTAAATAAATAGATATTGTTGTTAAATGACTTCTCTATAAGGAGAAGAACGCCATTGACTGAAACTGTGACTAGGTCATCATAGAAAATAGTTGCTACTCCCTGACTATGAGGCGATGGGATAGAGAACAAGTTGAACACAGCTGCACTGGTGTAGAAAACATATTGGACTACCACATCTTGTGTGATGTGCTCAATCATTGCCCTGATTTTGATGGGACCTTGAAGGGTAGCTATGGCAGCTTCTCCTGTGTTGATTGTGATGCCAACATGTATGGGCTTGAGATCTCAGAGTGGCTGATTGTTGCTGCAAATATGGCAGCTGGCCCCACTGTCAATGATGAACGCATCTGTTGAATTAGCATGATACCCTTGAGAGATGGAGCAAAGCAACCCAGCAAATGTTTTGATAGCCTTGCTGTGTTGGTTGGTGTTGAACAGTATACATGTGACTCTTGTTGTATACTGTGGGAAGGTAATGCATTCAATCCAAAAGCTGCTGTTCTTGCTGCTTCATCCCAGAACTGTCCCAAGAGACCACTCTCAAATACTGAACTGCAAACCATTGTAAGGAGTGTCTGGTTGAGTCATTCACTGATGGCATTTTTCTGGGGATGGTAAGGAAAAATAGTCTGGTGTACAATGCCATTTTTCTTCAAAAAATGGTCAAAGTCTGCATTGACATACTCGCTACCATTGTTAGTCATTGTCTGTGGAGCTGGGTTCAAACAGGCTTGTCTCCGAGTTCTCCAGTGGCATGAGTATGTCAGCAATCATTAGAGAGTACATCTTGGTAGTCCTCACCTTGGATCCTTTGGATATGTGGTTTTCCAAAGATGAAGAAACAATCACTCTTGACTTCTTGGCAATATATTTTGATGCTAAAGCTATGTTGGACATAATCATTATTTATCTTTTTGTCACCTTAAGATATTTTCTATGAAAAGACATAGCCAAACTCTAAAGAGGGATTGCAAGTACTCAAAATAAAAAGTCCTTTTATATGTTTTTTACTTACATAATTTTCTGGCCTGTGTCTGAGACCTTAGGAGGCATTATAGAGTTTCCACAGATTGTACTGAATACCAATCAGTATAATCACATTGTGCAAATTGATATAGACACTGGATTATAATATGAATTGCTTTTGTGCTAAGTGCTTAGTTTAGCACTAGTACCTAAGATTAGTGTGAAGTTATCTAAAATTAATGTTCCAAGAAGTTCAAGTCCTGAAAGGTTTAAGTCTCAAGATTACAATAATAAAAACCCCAAATTATAAACTAAAACTTGTGCTTTTAAAAGCCCTTTTTTGTTAGCTGTGATCTAATTGGTATCCATAAACAATGACTTCATTAAAGCTAATTGCTATTAATTAAAATATATCTATTAATAGTCTTTTACTGCTAATCCAATGGTTTCTTATTGATTAATAGTTCTATGTATGAAAATACTAACCAGTCATGGAGAGGCTAGCTACTGAGTACTTCACACAATTATAATTAATTAAGGCAACAATAACGTTCTAGTTGAAAACATATGACACTAAGTCTCTCATATCTAACTAGCTAAAACTTGCAACAGAATCGCCTCTCCGCACAATGACAATAATCAAGATTGTATTGGCCACGGCAGCAGCTTCAAGCCTGGAGATGGTGTGATTACCATAGTTGGAGCCTACCTCAATGGAAAATTAGAGAAGGCCATTTACATGCTCCAGCCAGAAGGATTCAAAGATCCAGAATTTTCGTCAATAGTTTGTAAACTGCAAAAATCACTTTATGGTTTAAAGCAGTCAGCCTTAGCTTGGCTTAAGACTTTGGCTGCTTTTCTGGCAAAAAGGAATCTTTTTCCTTCATCAGCTGACCCATGTTTCTTTGTATCACATGGTGTTCCATACTTTATGGCAGCCTGTGGTTATGTAGATGATATGTTGGTAATTTCTGATAGTAATGAAGTGATAGGCACTATGGTGACTAGAATGAGCCAGACCTTTAAGACAAAAGTAATGGGTTATCCCAAGGAATGTGTGGGATATCAAATCCAAAAGGATAAGGATGGAGCAATACATCCATTTCAAGAGGAATATGTAAAGCAGATCATCCGCAATTTTGACATGGAGAATGTAAAGCCTTCCATGTTCCCAATACCTTCGAGCAAGTAGCAGCCTGGAAACAGTAGACAAGACCAGATACAATGTTCAGGAATACCAAAAAACTGTAAGATGCTTACTTTAGGTCTCGCACCTTACCAGGCCAGATACACATTTTGCTGTTTGTTTTCTAAGAAGGTGCATGTTGGATCCAAAGATTGTTCAGTAGAAGATAGCCCAACGGGGCATTGCCTACTTGAACACCAGTAAAGACAAGGGACTAGTGTACCATAGTAAACCTATTCTACCTGGGCATGTTACCTGGATACCCATATGAGGCATCCTATAGCCAGATGATAGTTCATCATGCTGTTTTGGGGATTGTTGGGTATGTCTAAATCCAAGACTGCTACCTGACTTGATATTGGAGATGATATGGTATACCTTGTATTATACTTAGATATGGCCAATGATTTGAAATTCTACATTTATAATTACCAAACAGCTCTAAGATAACATCAATGGGTATCCAGGTTAACATTGCCCAGATATAGCATATGTTGTAAATTTTCTAATTAGATATGGTAAAACATTCCCATAACCACAAACCTGATCTTATTTAAAATTACTTTGAAACCCTCTCATGGTTTCAGGAACATATGCACTAAAGCTCTGAGACTTGATTAATTAATTGCTCAATATTGATTGGGATTAAAGTTTCCACTGCACTTTTTACCGATTGTTCCTTTACATTAGTTTTAGTATCACAAAAATAGCAATTATTTCTGGTTAAAATCAGGAATAATTTTGTGTTGGAAGCATTATATATTATTGCTGGCTAATAATGTTGTAATGATTAGAGCAAATGTGCCCATGAATATTCATGTACCAAATACACTTATAAATAAGGGGTTTATGGTATTTTTCAATGAATAATATAAATATTGTTTTGAAGCAGCAAGAGAGAGATATATATATAAGGCTAAAAAGAACAATGACTACTACTGTTCAGTTATTCAATCAATATTGGCTCAATTTTTTTAGAGATGCTAGAAAATTCAATCTCTATATTATGTGAGATATATATCTCGAGAGTTAGAACCATCTAATACAAATACCAATCTATAAAGCCAACTAGAAGAATATCATGCCTCTCCTCCGATTATAAATATGAACGCTGTATCTGCAATCAGTTTTGGATCCCAGGTAGAATATTTACAATATTCTACCTGGGAAGAAATCAAAGGCCTCTTTCATTTAACCAAAGGGGTGAGTTTAGTAGGGCTTTAACATATATTCCTTACTAGATGATAGGAATATTCAAAGCACATACAATCATTCACAATAGAACATAGAAACACTAGTACTAGCTAGCTTTCAAATAAGTTCTGACCACTATACACACTATTTATAAACAATCAGAATCAAGTGTGATGGATTTACTGAACTAATTAACCACAGTACTGCATATAAAAGAACATTCTCCTTTAAGTAGCATCCTACTAGTTGTGTATTAAAGCAGTAAGGCCATTCGTTTTAAACACTTATCATATTACAAAAGACTATTTTATAGTGGCCACCCAACAGGAAAAATATAGGCTAAATGCTAGCCTAACTCGAGTAAGATAGTATATATATTATGTACGCATACATTCCTCCTTCTATCGGACCCAACTAGTCTTAAATCAGATCAATCATGATCAATACCAATATGTAGTTTAATTGGCTACTGTATTTATTGATATCTCATGTCCCAATAATAGACATTTTGGCACCTGCCAATAAACTAATCATAACCCAGTTAGACACCGTGCAGTAGTATTTAGACAGCCTAGTAGGTGGAAGGAGGCAGGGAGGTAATAGGAATGACTGAGTATGGATTCCATGCGAGAATATAGACTAACAGTAACGCGAGAAGGGGTAGAGTTAACCTGTACAGGGGATTGAATTGGTTAATGAGAGCTGATGAAGATAGTATAGTGGTATGATAATAAACTAATAATAATATGTGCATAATCACACACACATAGGCGCTGTGGTTTATGTTTACTTTTAAATTTTAAATATCAATATAACACATAACTAATAAAAAATACGAATACAGTTAGGGAATAGAGGGGCGTAAATATTATATTATACTATACTATATGAAGGCGAACAAACAGAACGGTTAACTACATGATAGATTAATTAATTATGTACAACCAATCATATTTACCAATTTGAATATTGCCCAATCAATGGCGAGCGGGAGATGGGCTGCGATCGCGTTTAATTGGACTAGGAGAGCGATCTCTCTTAACCGACACTGATCGGCTGCGATCTCTTCTCACCGAGGGGCTACGATCCCGTTTCACTGGGCTATTATCACGCGGTGGGGGGCTGTTGTCATGAGGTAGGATAGGGTAGAGTAATTAGTATAAAGATAGAAATACCATATACATACATATTATATATATACTAGATGATACTATATTGCATATATTGATTAGTCTAATATTAGCTGGTGTTCCCTCATTGGTTGCTCACCTCCTGGAATCACGGCGAGGGCTCCTAGATGTGCGGCGAGGTCCACGAGATCTGCTACGACTATATAGGCGATGAGGAGAGAGAGAAGGAGATGTATTAGAAAAAATAAAAATAGGTAACAACACCCTGTCATTCCTTCTATGGTTAATCTATATATATATATAGAGCTTTCCATAGTGCCAATTAGTATTGTTGTTTAAAAACTTTAACCCAATCATTATTGTCTTTCCTTGAATACTATCTTAATCCAATAAGAATCTCCTTTACCAGCTTACAGTTCATTCTTATTGGTTACCCCTCATTTCCAACTTAGATACAAGTCGGTCTCTATGCATTGCGTCATACCTTTAAACAATGTCACAAATATGACCTACATTAATGTAGCTCTACCTACTACCTACCACGTCATAACTACTACCATATAATAACCCCTCCCTATAGACCCCCTGTCCGTAATTTCACTCTAAGACGCTATAACAATTGCAATAGAATAATCTCTCCCTATAGAACCCCTTTTTGTAATTTCATTGTCCCTACCTGTCTCTGTCTCTACGGGGAGAGTCTGATCTACGACCACGAGAACGAGAGCGTGAACGGTAACTACTACGACCATCCCTTTTATACACAGGGCTACGGCTACGGCTAGGAGTGTATCTAGAGGAGGGGGAGGGAGAGGGAGAGGAAAAGAGAGAGAGGATTGTTAGATAAGTATGTGTGTGGATGTAGGTATATATGTTGTATGTATGTATGCACATCATTATATATTATGATTTTCAAGTATCAGCAAATCTATTAAAACATAAACATATAACACCTTGTGATATTTAATATATAAATATCATTGGTGGAATGTCTTACCTACGACGCCTAGGGGGAGAGCGACTACGACTATAGCTATAGGATGGAGAGGGAGAGGGCTTAGTGTTAGTAGTAGTAGTCATAGTATTAGGTAAAATAGGATAGAAAGAGTATGATGGGTATATTACAGTCTAATCTACTTTACTGTGATCAAATCTAATATACTTATGATAAAGTAAATTACAATCTAATCTAAGCCAATTGAACAATCTCACCTACCTTCTTCTCCTGGACATACTGCGATCAGATCTGTAGTGATGGCCCCAACCAATGGTATAAGAGATTGGATCTAATCATAGATCATGCATGCGTGTATGCATATAGCCAATATAAAACTAACATAATACTCATTGGCTGTACACACTATATACTATATAACACACACGCCTTGTCCAATAAAATCAGGAAAACTCAAGGGTTTCGAGTGATGTGGTTGGATTATTTAATTGTACTAGGCACAGAGGTATAGGGCAATGGAAATTGGGGTGTAGTAGGATAGGTAAATGAAGAAAATTGGCTCAATATACTTAAGTAATAGTAGTATACAATTAAAATGAATAAGAATAAAAATAAAAAATAATAATAATAGCAAGTAAAAACAAATAATAACAACAAATACACCACAATCAGCAACCATGGAAGTCGAAGCGCACATGTAAATTAACTAGAGAAGGGGTCCTATAAAGTGTGTAAATATACTCTATAAAGTGTTTATAACAACTTCATAACAACCAACAACCATATGCCTCAGCTAGGTCATGTAAATTTACCCAACGGGATGTGTATATTGTATGTAAATTTATCTTAAAAGGCAATGTTGGGGGGTTCTATAGCTCTATAGGGAGTTACATACGGACAGTCTCTGGCTAGATGGCCATCTCTCCCACACTTGAAGCAGAGACCATTACGACAATCACCAGCTCTGTTTACCATTTCGCTAATTAGAATTTTAAAATCATAAAAAATAATTGGAGGAATATTAGGCGATTGTATATTATGGTGACCATATCAACTTCGATTGTAGTATACTATATTTAATAGTCCAATCATAGGTAGTAATTAATTTTATAATTATTGAATGTGCATAACTCTAAAACAATAAAAGATATTCATCTATTTCAAATAGCTAACTGTAGTTGCAGTGTATAGTATCTAAAGCAGATTTATAATTCCATTGTAGAAGATTCTATAGGTTATATCTTTATCTAATAGGAAAGTATCATATTAAATTAATTATATATATACCTTTAAACTTTATTGTGTGAATGAATATGTATTGTATAATATAATATAATATAGTATGACGATATATATAGTGCAAGCAATACTTTTATCACAATCAACAATCCGAATATACCACAAACTAAAGACTCACACAATACATACCCAGTGCCAAATCTGCAGTCGCGGGCCCTACAATATATACATGTTAATTAGTACTTAGTTAAATCATTAGTGATAAATTAAATTCACAGGGAAGACATAAAAAGAGCAATGAGAGTTCAAAATATTTGTATTCATTTTACCATTTTAAATCTCACCATTTATAGGTTCACCTTGTTAATTTTATATTCCTTTACTCAATGAGAAGTTAAGATAGATCACCATAGAGGTATCTAATTGGTCTATTTTTATATACACTGGGGGTGAAAGTATACTACTAGAGTACAAAATCTTAATGGTTATTGGCAGATTAAAAATAGGTCCGACATAATTGTAGGATGTATTCATAATGATCATAAGTTAATCGATGTATAAGAACATTGATAAACCAATTAGCGATTCGATTGGCAGGTGTCAACCAATCGAAAAACCATCACTGTGTAATCCAATCAGATTGTCCTGGACGCTCTAGTTAAAAAAGTAAATGGTTAAATAACTTATTATCCAATAATCGAGTTGTTAAATTGTAAAAAATTAATTTAAAAGAATTTAATTTTTAAATTTATTAATTGATTTTTCAGTTATAAAAAGAGAGGGACTTTCAAAGTAGGATCTCACCAAGGTCCAGAGGGCCCTGTCTCCTATCAGTAATATTCCAGCATATTGCCGAATACTCCAGAATTACACCCAGACAAGAGTCCCCATTCCCATAGTGCTCCAGTAATATTGTCTTAAAGTATAGCAACCAGACACAAACGATTAAAGATATAATCACAGACTTCACTCGTCCTAATATGATCCGGGTACCAGCATCTATTCAAGTATTGCCATGGTTACCGTTGTAACAGTTTATTAAGGTAGAGTGGTGTAGAGTGTATATAACAAGAACATGTATGTATGTAATAAATAATTTAATAAGAATAATACTATTATTATTCTTATTAAATTATTATTAATGGGATTTAAAGAAAAACACATGCGATGTTGATAATAATATATATACTACATATAACATATACATATAAACTATACACTAAAATATAACCTACCAATGACCATCCCGTCCACAAACAAAGCAACGGTCTCCGCGGATAGGAGCTGTAAGGCCAATCAAAAATCAGATTTAAAAATATAAAACATGTTAACAACAATTAGAACCAGTGTAGAAAAAGGGAAAAGAGAGAGGAAAAGAAAGATAGAGTTCCGGTTAGTAATATGTAGTACATGGTATAGAGTATATATTATTTTAGTAAATGAGAGAGGAAAGTGGTGTATGTCGCAAAGAATTAATTAATCAAAACAATTAACACCATATATATTCAATTATAACAGTGGAACCCAGAGCGTATATTCTGCTATAAACAGAGGCCTTTTATAGTTTCACTTTATATATAGACTAATTAACGACATACCAATTGAATAATTGATTATGACTATAACCGTATTGTCTATGCTGAGTATCAAAACTAATATATATACCAATAAACCATCAGTGTTATATGTTAATTTTTATGTTAATCCTACCTCCTGCCCTTGCCCCCTTCGCCATCTCTACCATGAGTCGGTTGCCATGCAGCTCGGTGTCTCTGGCTTCACGAATAGCATCGTCCGCATCACGTGCTTCGCTGAACTCCACGAAGGCTGGAGTATTGTAGAAAAGGTAGGGGTATGGTCAGAATATGCATATCTATGTTAGCATGTGTGTATGTGTGGTATAGTTACTGTGAATAGTATAAAGGTTGGGGTTTAGGTACGTGTTGCATAGCATGTTGTATTTTATATTGCAGTGTGTCATATTGTATAATAGTTAGTTTTTATGTACTGTACTTTTAATAATATATTTTCCTTTCGGAGATATTAACTAAAACTAAATAGAAGTTTTGCCAGTATATAAATACGTATTAACAATAGTATCCCCTTTCTGGTATACAATAAAAACAAACTAAAATGCCATAAAACCTTAATATATATTTCCAAAATTGATAATATTTATTCACCAAACCCAGCAACAATAAAAAGTAAAAAATAAGGAAAACAAGAAAGATAAACAAAAACAACAAAACATGTCCCTTACAGAATCCATTTTTCATGTCAATTCTAATAATCTTTCCATATCGCTCAAAAACCTCCTCCAGGTCCTCCTCGTGTGTGCGGTAGGACACGTTGCCCACATAAATACGACTCATAATAATATATATAATACCAGTAAAGAGCTATACAAACAATAATAATAGTAAAATATTCAATATTTGAGTTTGTTGTATTTTATGTTGTGCGTTAAAATGTGTGCGTGCTGTTGCGCACGCAAGTTTAAGCTCACGTGATATTTTTAATTGGGATTAGTGATTGGAAAATAAAAATTGGTTAAAAAGTATCAGACTAAAGGCCAATTGAAAAAGAGGTGAATGATTAGTAGAGATTGATTAATCTTATTAGTGCTATTGGTGCGATTAATGCAATTAGGGCGATTAAGGTGATTAAGATGATTTGATGATTAATTAGTGACCAGTGATTGTATAATTCACTCAAATTATTTTATCATTCGTCCAAATTAATGCTAATTAACGCCTAATTAGCATGCCGAATAAAAATAGTTCTGGTGCTGTAAAAATTACACAATTATGACCCCCCGAACAAGCATTATTTAATAGACCCTGCATAATTTGAAAATTTATGTCACGCTTTATAAATAAAATTATCATCTAGATTAGTCACAGCTAAATTAATAATTCTGTATATAAGCAATATTGAATTTTTTTTTAAAAAAAATTATATATGCATTAAACAAATTTTTAAGTAAGTGTGAACAATAATATATATGAAAGGTGCTACTTCTTGAAAAAAACAATATCTAAAACAAATATTATAGACCTCAGTCTAGGGAGATACCAATCCGCACCACTTAATCGTGTATCAAATAAAACATCAAAAATAAATAAATATATAATATAATATAGTACATATACTTTAATAATATTGAAAGGTATATAGATTTTGCCTATTGGTTTTCACTTAGTGGGTTATAACTTTTGTAACTTAGTAGTTATTATGTATATACGTATTATTTTTTTGTATTTTTTTTTTTTATGATGCTACCATCCAGCTTTTTGTTTTGGTAATATAGTCACTCTTTATCTTTCTCTATACTATTCTCTTTCTTGCATTTTATATATATTAACCATCAGTTCACCTGCATTATCTCGTTTTTACCTTTTTATTTATCTATTTATCACTATGTCATTTCATTCACTAAACCCTTATACAAACAGTCGTACAAAACATCTACAAACATGGGGGAATGCCTAGAGAGAGCGAAGCTAGGGGCTGTAATGGGAGGGGCTATAGGCCTTAGTATAGGGTTCATGTTTGGGACTGCATCTGCTTTGCGGTAGGTATAGGGTTGTTTTGTTAGGGATCTATACTGATATTATTCCTAGTACTATACATATAGAACATAATATATATAAAAATGATATCAGATAATTAGATGCTATCTTTTATTCCTTTCCTCCAATTGGTAGCATTTTTTAACTCAAGAATTATAGATATATGTATGCGTGTATGCATCCATGTGCTCATACTACTATGTATACTATAGTGTGATCTTATTGCTATTCTTCTCATACGATTACACTACGACACTATCACCCCATCTTCCTGTCCTATTGTCCTAATATTCCTCCATCTCTCCCCTTCTAACAATCTCTCCTTCATTTACCGTAGTTATGGTGCCCGAGGGAGAGAATTTATACGATTTACAGGGAATACTATGCTACAGACAGGGTCGGCTTTTAGTTTCTTCCTTGCAGTTGGCAGTACTTTGAGATGTTAATGTATGTATGTATTACTATGTAATGTTTGTGTGTTTTACTGTATAATGTATGTATGACAAGGAAAGGAAACGATGGCACGAAGAGAACAGGGGAGAAATGATAGAAGTATATATATACTTCCACACATATGCCTATCTATCTCATTTTTATGCATATAGAGCCAATTGCTACCAATCTTATCCACTTCTTCTTAACTATAATGCACTCTAGTTCACTGTTATTGCCATGCTAATTAGGAATTAATTTGTAATTAATTACATATTTAATCCTAATCCAATACCCATACCCTAATAGTCCTATATATTCCTTACAGTGAACTCTATTGTGGTTAGCAAACCCAATCAAATCACTTCCGATCTGTTACCATATCGACCCCAGCCAATATGATTGATGAATCCTGCTTTGATTTATGGTCTATCATTTTATTGCGCTAAACCATTAATTTTCTTTCTCATATTCTTATTGTCCGCAGCGCCGATCATGTACTCCTATTTTCATTTTAGCTTTACCTCCACCAATGCCATCGTTTTGTTGAGGGTTTATGTGTACATTAAAAATAATAAATAAATACCCTGTCGGCTGTATTAAGTTCTGTCTATTTCGGTTAATGTTCCAGTTATTATTTCAAAGTACTATAGTTATTATTGTTATCCCATGTAAGCCTGAAGTTATATTTACCAATTAAGTTCAGTAAGAGGTCGTTGGCATTCAATCAAAAATCTTAAGAGAGAAAGGGAGACATATACATCCATTAGTTTTCTTTACATATGATGAATATACAATATGTTCACAAAACAATAATAAAGTTGCTCTTTTCAGTCGTCAATATACGTTAAATATTTTTCTGTAAATTTACTTTCACCTATTTATTTATATTATGTCTTTTAATTCTTAGGTGGTAGAAATCTATCGTCCAGATTCTTTACTAGAAGGCCAACTAGTCGAGTTTAGTACGGTTGAATCATTAAAGAATACTTGTATAGTGCTCATGTACAATCACGGTGGTTTAGATTATAGTTATTGGTCATATTACAAGTTGCAGGGTAAGATGTTTAAAGCGTCTTTGAACTCGGAACAATTTTATGTACTGCAAACGGAACTTGCAGGGGCTTTAGCTTGTCCTTTACCTAGTGATAGATAACTATATCAACTAACAGAAGATAAGAACATTGTACGTCAATTGGAACTCAGTGCAACAGATACTACTTTTATTTCCAATATTGTCTCGTCATATTATAGTTATTATCCCATCTTTTTTGTATGGCAACCGACAATAGCAAGCAAATAATTAAAATAAAAACCAGTGGCCTTTATTCAATTTTACTGCAAGAATAACATATGTAGATAAATTTGTAGAGTTTCTTTTATATCAATATATATATATAACATGTCAATTGGAATATAATATGGCCTCATTAATAATAACATCCTTATATAAACAATACCTATTAATAGTGATTGGGTATTAGACTATAAACACTATGGACAGCTGAATGAGTAAGAAAGATCTGGTTTTAACTAATACTTTAAAAGAGTTGTGTGAATTACTTTATGCAAGCAATACAGGATTGACTTGTCTATACCTACTATGAATGAGTTTCTAGTTGCAGTATAGTTACTGTAACTAATATATAAAAAGCCTCCCTGTCTACCGATAGATTTTTTGGTATATTGCTATTTTTTTTGCACCGACTCTGTCTAGAGCCGTTGCTTTTATATATATTTTTTTATTAGTGATAACTATTAGTTAACACCAATAGAACTTAGATGGAGCTACTCATTAAATATTCGTATTGACTAATGTAACTAACTTATGAAGTCATAGATATCCATTAGAAATATCTAATCCTATCGAGATAGGATTATGTTGGTTTTTTCTAAAATGACTCATAGGCTAATTCATTATATGCAAACTCTGTATTGATAAATTAATTTAAAGCTACGTCCTTGTAAGATAATGAATAAGCTAAAACAAAAAACAATTATTGAACGCCTTGTGATTGTTGATACTATTTATTCATCTTAATCAATGACCATATCATTTACTATTAAAGAGTAATATTTGCTTAATGCAAAAACAACTTTACATATAGCTATAATTATTTAATATTATTAGAAATTAATATTGCATATGTAGTCCAAAAATAAGTAGTGTAACCCAAATCTGCCAATCAGAGCACATTTCAGGTTGGTGAAAAATGGTTGGCTAATCCAAAATAATCGATCAAAATCAAACCAGTCAATGCCAACAATCTCACTACTATATAATAAGATATTTCAGATCATATGTTTTAAATCCAGGTGACTATTAAACAAGTCAGCAAGACTTGCCTTAGGCAGGATGTCTAAGCCATGAATTATCTGGACCAGAAACGTATGATTGGAAATTGAGTATCACCTACTATTTTTCAGACCACATATGTAATAATAATTGGTAATAATATTACATATTATAACTTTATAAAAAAATGCCTATATTAATTAAATATTCCTGTTTTAACACTTATTTGATTTCCTAAAGTTGCTCCTTAAATAATCTATTCAACTTACTTTTGAACCTACAATTATTTTAATATAAGCTTCAAATGGTCTAGACTAAGAACCTAACCTCCAGTCATACAGTTTCTGGCAATGGTAACAAAAGACTGACTTGTCAGTTATACCATAGCTTAATTGTGTTTTGTTGGTATTGTGTCAGTTGGAAATAATATGTAGAGACTGGACCATTCCTGTGTCCTATATTTGTTTAGAAGGATAGAGAATACCAAATTAAGGGGCGTTTTAAAGTGTCTATCTGCATACACGGAGTACAGATATAACAAGACACATTTTTATTATGAAACAAATCAGCAGGATTTTCCATAAGCAGTATACCTAAGTAAGGTGCTATCTGGACCTAAAGCATATGATCTGAAATGGCTTATTATAGTTGTAGAATCTCTACTATTGGCTGGCTTAATTTTTGATAGATCATCTTGGATTGAGGTTTAATTACCAGTAGATTGTACTAGCCATTTCCCCAGAATACACATGTAATAATAATTACTAATAATACTAGATGTTTATAGCTATATAAAGAAATGTTCAAATTAATTAAATATTTCTGTTTTAAAAATATCATTTTATTTTATTTGACCGTTAATCGCGATCATAAGATAATCTAATTATTGGCTCTGAATTTATATCAATGTCAAGCAATCTCATGATTCTCAAGGTCCCTACAACTTCACAGCATCAAGGGCAACATGAACATGAGTTTACATGGCAACCAAATATAGCACGCATTGTAATTTTTCCATATATATATTTGTATTATGATAACGTGTAGGTTTCTACATTCAAACAGTTAATAGGTAAGAACATTAACTTAATATTTTCATGAAAATATTGCTATGGTAGAAACCTAGTACTTTTAGCACACCATAGGACTATATATATATTTTAATTATAATACTATTGGTTGTTTAGTTTTTAAAATGCAAGCATGTCTGATGTAATTATGTAGGGGATGGTTTTGACTAAATTGGAAAGCCTATAACCAATAGTATCTGTGATTGCGTTGAAGATTTCAAATGTTATCCAATAATTTGGTGCTGAATTATATCTATTTCGCCAATGGAATAGTAATATACAATTTAAAACTGTATTACCATTAGTTGACATTAGCCAATATTGTTTTCTAACTCTTCTGGTCGTATGATTATAATTAATTAATTTGCCTATATATAGTATATTATGCCTTATGAGTTTAAAACTCTCTGCCGCCGATAGATAGAGATACATATTTCTGCAGTATGATTGAATAATAATCTTTTAAATTTAATTACTTTTTAGTTATTTTATTATAATTATTCCGTTTTGTTTTTCTCTTCCTATTATGATCAGCTGCAATCTCTAAAGTATGTAAATAATTACAATACATATTAGTATTAACTTGCATACCTAGCTATTTTAATGCTAAATAATTACCAGTTCATCTGAGTTATCAAAACCTATTTTAGTTTAGCTGGTAGTGTACCAACATGGATTAGCACACTGGTTAGTGGCTCCAGTCTCACCGCATGACCCCGATCAAGATTGGAACCGCCGATTCGATCTTTAACGCGTGACGCGAATAAAACCGAGTCGGCGGTTCCAATCTTACAATTGATCCGGGTCGGGATGGGTCGCCCGTATTGAGCGTTCCTTACAATTTACAATTTACCAGAATATATTACGATGAAAATGATAACTATTATCATTATTTAATGTTAGTAAACAGTTTTCTGACTCAGGGAGAGGTAAGAGATTTGGGCACTGATTATTATACTCAAATGCTAACTGTGAAATCGACATTCCATTAAAGATAGCGATGATATAATATAGGACAAGAATCCTCTAATCTAAAATAAAGTATATATATATATATATATATATATATAAATAAGAAATTTTATCCTTTCCGCAATATCCGTTTATCGCGTTGTGTCAATCTGTGCTCATCTCAATGTGATCTATCATAAAGATACTTACTGGCTAGTACAATTCATAGATGACCACTAAGGTCCACTAGAATTATTTAGTCCTGTCGATGATACAATATTAGTGTGTTCTCGTATGAATGGCTCTTTAACCAATTTAGTCATTAAGGTAAATGCACACATTATATATATTGACAAATCAATTTACCTACTTAAATGCGTTATTTAATCATCTAATTATGGACCAATTAGTTCATATCCGCTGGTTACCAGAACTTTGAACTTTGGCCAGACCATGTTTTCATTCTCAGATAATGCTCTTTCAACAAATAATTACACCACAGGTTATAAGCAAAACTAGGATTTATAGCTGCAACTGAAATGGGAGTTATTGTCACTTAGCAATATATTAACGCATGTTTTCATACGTACACTATACTATAACCACATGATATATTAACACAGCTCAAAAGTACTTTCTATAATAGTTATTTTTGATCGAATAACTCCATCTTATTTATTATAACAGGCGAATAAAAGATGCTAATAATATTTAATAATTAAAATCGATGAAAAACACATCACAAAAATAAAATATAAGTTTGGTGAACGTATAGATATAATTTATTATTCTTCGTAAAAATCACAAAGTTATAGTTTAAATAACTACAACCAACTATTTGATCGGTCAATTTAGCCCTTATCGATACTATTAATGTAATACTAGCAACGCCATGATCTGTATTTTTTAAGTCGCTCCATAACGAAACATAAAACATTAAATTAACTTGGGGAGCCTACAGCTACACCACCTATAAATACACCAGGGGTTCTACTTGTAGTCAGTGGTTTCAATCCCACAACTAAATATTCACACAGCTGCTCAGTAGTAGCCATAACCGTCTCCACCTCCATCTTAAGTCGTTCTTGTTGTTCTAGTAATTCAACTAGACGTGCTGACTTTGCCTGTAGCATTTCTTGCACACGTTCCTTAAGTAACTCTAATTCACTAACAGGAAGTTCACTAAGAGATTGGGCAGAGAGAAAAGTTGTAAGTTCTACCGGGAGAGATGCATAACGTCTGGCAATGGAAGATTGAGAGGAGACAGGAGAGGAAGGGTTCGAGCCAACTATTTTAGTAAACATGTTTCTCTTCAATATCCCTGATCTGAATTTAAGTGCAGTGGTAGGAGGTGATAGCGTAGATGACGAGGAATGGTATTGTGAACATGGGCGTGAACCTGTTCCTTTGGAAGCCATTCTATCAGGAGACATACCATCACTATATGTTGCAGACCGTCTGTGTGTTAATGACAATGATGAAATATCACTTCTACGTCTCAAATGCCCACAAGTGAAATTGTCTTTCGCTACATTGTACTCTGTCCCATGTGGGCGTGGAAGTCGTGGGGATGCCAACACATCTAAACCTTGCTCTTGTTTTGAGCACCAACTATGTCTTTTAAATATATGGTTGAGGAGAGGCCCATCTAACACTTTTTCCTCTGTTCTCTTTTGACAATCACAATTACCAGGGCATTGTCGTTGGGTCATACCCTTGTATTTTGAGAGACAAACCGCATGAACTTCTTCGCGAACATAGGGACACCCAGGGCAACGACAAAAGGGAATTAATATAGGGGAGCCATTGTGCTTATCTTTTTTACAAAAATGACAACGTGATTCTGTTAGGTCAACTTGAATGAATGTCTCACTAAGGATATTGTCTATATCTAGATCGATATCCTCCATCATAAAATAATATAAATTTTTATAACTATTTATTAAGTAAATAATTGCGTATATATATACAAATGTTGTGGAAAATGCGTTGTTACACTACGCAGTTTTATCTTGTGATTCAAGGAGATTATAGTATAATTATACAAATATATTAAGTATATTACAATCGGTATAGCCTCTAAACCTTCAACATAAATAATAAATAATAAAATAATAAATCTAATGGGATGCGGTCTTTTTATATATTAGTTAATGCTATCCCGGTAAAGATCTGAAGCGAATTGGCCAATAATAGATCTACTCAGATAACGATAGACGAATAATATAGTAACGACTTAATTTTCGCGTTTAACTTAAGGCCCTGGCTTACTTACAACAATTAGATTTTATGCTAAAATGGAAGCCCTAATATCCAGTGTAAAATATAAAATAGTGTAAGGTAGCTTGATATTAAAGAATCAAGTGGAATCCAAATGAATTAAATAATACTGAATTTAAATTTCGTGGTAGATGCAGATTATTTAAATTTTGGGAGTAGATATTGTGTTACCTCCACGTTTGTCATTGTATGTTAAACAAAATCAGTAGATGTATGTAGTATATTACTAAAAATCAAAAAGTATCTTAAATACTACACTATTATTTAGTAGAAGAGCACATGGAATTTTACAAGTAGCTGAGTATTCAATAGACCATAACTAAATAGGCCGTAGATTGAGAGTGTATTCTACCATACCAAGATGAAGATATATATATTTCTAACGAAATTTCTATGATTATCCAAGACAAACAGTTAATAAACGAATTCAATTATAAACGATATGGTAGTTATTTCACAATCACTTACATATGCACAATTAATAACCATATAGACAATGAGTTTGCACATTTAAAATGCTTATCCTGAATTCGATACGAACTTAGACCTATAAACAGGCGTCAAATTGCAACACAAAATAGCATTCTATTTCTATATTTATACGGGCGCAAATCATTAATCATTAATAATGAGTTTTAATCTCATAGAGGGACAAAAGTACGGAATCTATAATCTAAAACTGTTCATTTGACGTTAGTCTTAAACTACGTGACGTACAATAGACAGATATAGAACATTCCATCAATTTTCTTAAAATATTTTAATATGTAATATGGGTGGGAGATTTATTCATTTTGGGGGGTTTGGCTAGAGATTATGTTATGCAATAGATCTGTTGGAAGAGCTTCATTTGGAAATTTTTCTTATCGAACCCGAGCTAGGCGTTTAATTATTGTCGCATTTTAATAATATGTTTCTATTGGTTATTTGATGTGCTGTAATACTTAGAATGCTTTGCACTGTAGGAAACCTATAGTTACGTGCGCGGTATCGTAATGGTAGATCGATCAACAAATTTTACATTAGTTTTCTGACTATCTTTCTTTATAAGTGTTTCAGGCCCTTTTTATAGTATAGTTGTTACAATACGCGCACAGTCAATGCTCAAAATATTAGTGGTAGCTTTTTTCTCCATGTGCGCAATTTATTTTTACATTGTGTTTAGAAAATAATTTGGAATCCAAAGCAAATGGCCCTTTTTGATTAGATAATACATTCCTATAGTACATTAGGTATGCGTCACAATGCAAAGTCAATATACAAACCATTGCTCTTAGTTAACGCTACATAGCAGAGATAGTAGAAAAGTAATATCAGTACTGTACGGACTCGACGACATATTTATTGAATATTTCTACATGTATATATTAAATTATTATTACTTATCACGTAATTTCTTTATAAATGAAGAGATTTCTCTATAGTTTTTGTTAAGAAATCCAATTTAGATAAGATATAAATAGAAATAAACATCTTAAAAATATTAATAGCACCATGAATAATAGCTATTATCTGCAGTATCTATACAATAGGTAACGTAATTTCGATCCAAATGTGATACTATCTCCAAAAGTGATAACTTATCTACAGTATATATAGAAGTATCGTAATTTTGCTCCAAATGTGATACTACGTCGGTTCGGATTCTAACAAGCCAAAACAAATATAATAGTTAATCATTGCACTATTTGTATATATAGAACCCAACAATATGGGGCATTATACTTTCTAATGGGTGCACTACTGATAAGCGGTTAATTCTCTTCCTATCTACGCTTATCTCAAAGTTACTTGTTCTTGGGCGGGTTAGGGAGGACTGCGATTCCTGGCGATTTTGTGCAAAATATTAACGATCGCATTCCCATCGCTAATTCGATGCTATCACAGGATTGGGCTCGCAAGGTCTGGACCAATGAAAAATTGTAAACTGCGATACCGTGTACAAAGAGCTGATCTGGAAATTGGAATAGTCACATCTCTGTAACTATCTTAATGTATACAAAACATGAAATATTATGTACAATGATATATTATTAATTGCTTACTTAGAAACCCAGCAGGGGACATATCACACACACACACACACATATATAT
>NAOQ01000075.1:106106-119760 GCA_002751075.1 Ichthyophonus hoferi | reverse complement strand
AGAGAGAGAGAGAGAGAGAGAGAGAGAGAGAGAGGGAGAGGTAGAGGTAGAGGTAGAGGTAGAGGGAGAGCGAGAGAGAGACAGAGAGGGCGAGGAAGAAGGAGACATGACAGGGTTATGCAAGATAATAGTATAATGCTATAATATGATAATAGTAAAATAGTATGGTATAATACTAAAATAGTATAATAGTATAGTAGTAAAATAGTATAATAGTATAGTAGTAAAATACCATAATAGTATAACAGTATAACAGCAAAATAGGATGATAATATAGCAGTATAATAGCATAATAATATAGTAGTATAAGAGTGTAACAGTATAATAGTATAATGATATAATAATATAATGGTATAATAGTAATGGTATAATGGTATAATGGTATAATAGGAAACCAGTATAGCAGTACAATACAACAGTATAGTTATATGATAGTGCAAATATATCCTAATATTGCAAGAACGACAAGAAATATGACAGTATATATAACTTACAAACATATATACACTGTAGTATTACATAATATATATATACACTACAGTATACATAATATAGATACACTGTACCTACCTGTGTTTTTCCTGTGGCGGCCCCCCCTACCCATTCAGTAATTTCACCACTCATCATTCCACCATCCAATAATCCATCTAGACTGTATAGTTTCAAATTGAGGCGAAGGGTGTTTTTTGTTAAATTTTAAAAAAGAAAAGCCGTAGTATCCCCCTTGGTACTCTTGAAATTACAAACAATATTGTATTATATTGCACTATATTATATTATATTAGGCTTTTGATGATGTTCAAATTTCAAGCGCTGTTCATCATGACATGGAAATTTGGGGGGATATGAAGAAGTATGGAGTAATTAAAAACCAACGAGAAAAGTAGTTGCGGGATGGAGAGGGGGTCTATGTAAATTTACTTTATGTGCGAAATTAGTGGGATGTTATGCGGAAAATTAGAAAAGAAATTGTGAATATATTTATAAGTGTAATATGGTAGGATATAATGTAATATAACAAAAGAAAGTATAATATAATACAAATAGAAAAATCTGTAAAACAATAGAATAACAAATTATACAACATAACATAAAACAATATAATTCAGTCTTTAATCAATAACTATATATGTGTATATATCCAAATGCAGAGAGAGTAAGTGAAATAAACAGACGAAAGTACAATGGGAACATATAGTTAATTAAACAACCCAGAATAATTAAAATGTATAATTTAAACATACCAATCACATCCGGTTGTTAAAACCGCACCAGTATCTAATAGATGCGTGAATTTATGGTCAGCACGCACAGGACGATTGGCTGATATATTTAGAACTGTTGAACGCACTTTAAGAGCCTATATCATTGGGTACATATCATGTCAGGGTGTGTAATGTCAGGGTGTACCGGGTAGGAAAGAGAGCATCTTGTATTGTATTGCATTGTATAAAACGATATTAAATAAACTGATGGTGACCAATAGTTGGACAGTACAATATCTATTTATATAGAACTATATATATGTATATAAGAGAGATATAACTGGGTACTGTATAATAGACAAGATAAATCATTGGAAAGTGAAACACAACCAAGGCTATAAAATAGGGCAGTGTATTCTATATATAGATTTAGATAGATATAGAAATAAATCAGGAGATAAAGTCATCGGAGGTTGGGCGACTATACATATAGTCATTGCATAGTACGGATTAAAAAAAAACAATCAATGTAATTAATTATAACCAATAAGAACATAAATGTTGATTGATTTATAATACAATATAATAAATTAATACTCCTAATACTGCTGATACCATTAATAATAATAATAATAATAAATAAATAATAAACTACAACAACAATAATAATAATCGTAATCATATTAAACAATAATAATAAATAAACAATAATAATAATAATAACAATAACAATAACAATAATAATAATAATAACAATAATAATAACAACAACAATAACACTGGCAGTACATGGTTTATATATATTGCACTCTAATAATAAAGATCATGCCTGAGATGACAAGGAGCTATTGGGAGTCCAGATGGTTGGGTTAGAGCAAATAACTTGATGAACTATATATATATAGTAAAGCATAGATAGTAGTATGTTGTATAGAGATAATTGTAGAATATGTATATGTAGGTACGTAAGTATTGTGTGGATATGTGGGGATGTATATAAGACCGTGTAAGTGCTAGTTTGCTGTATAGAGTTAACTAGTGATTAAGTATAACGTAGGTAGATAAGTGTGTCAATATATATATATATGGAGAGAGAGAGAGAGAGAGAGAGAGGAATAGATAGATAGACGGATAGTTAAATATACAACATTAAACCATAACACTACATATAATCCTTGTATAACATGAAATGTAATAAAATATAAACTATAAACTATAAGACATACAATTAAAGTATAATATAAAATATATCATATCATATCATATAATATAAAAAACACCGTAAAATATAATAAACAAAGTAGAAAATAAAAAGATTAATAATAAAAAAAGGAAAAGAAGAAAGAATAAACAATAATAGTATAAATATTTATGGTAGAGTTAGTGAGTACTTGGAGAGAGAGAAAAGGTAAGAGAAAAATAACATAATAACAAAGAATGAAGCAATAACTTAAGAATACATGCAGAAAAAGTAATATAATGTTATGGTATATAGTATGGTACTATATTATGTTAAATTATATTATAGTGCAATGTTGTTACAATAATATAGAGAGAAACAAGTGTATATATTATTTACTTGTTCGGATTCCTTTGGCTCCTAGACTGTCAATCACCTCCTCCACACCATCCTCCTCGCTTAATAATGTACGTAGCATAGGGTCTATGTCCGAGCATTATATACTTATCACTTTGATAGGGGAGAAGGGAAGATTGTTAAAGTATTATTTTTTATTTTCATTGCCTTTTATTATATTGTGTCATACTACACTATATTATATTATATTATATTATACTATACTATATTATATTATAATATTTAATCCTATCCTATTCTATACTATACTGTATTATACTATACCAACTTCTCCTATCCTACACTGCACTACAACATATTACACTATACTATATTATTATGCACTAAGCTATACCATATTATATAATATAATATGCAACCACGCACATCAATACACAGCTATTATCCCTACGTGTCCTGACTCTAAATCATAGTCTTTCAATTCTTATATATCTTTTACAAACACATAGATATCCCACCGTTACATATTTTTCGTTCCCCTCCACTTCCACATGTTTCAGCATTAATGCAAAATGTAAGCTATAATTGTAACAGTTATTATTCTTAAAATCATATACCAACACACAGTAAATATTTTATGTTATTATATTGTATTATACTATATTGTAATATACTATACTATACTATACTATACTACACTACACTTTATTACCTTATACCATATTATATTATATTATATTACACAATATTACACTATTATACTGTATCCCATTTATGTTATTATTAAATTTCAAATATTGCCGCCAAAATAACAAATATACCAATCATATTAGTCTGAAGCGAGCAGCTAAATCCAATCGTTTTCCCCTATATAGATTGTTGCATTTTTATTAATATACGTATTTATAATTTTTAATAAAAATAGTTTAATTTACTGTTATTATTGTTATTATTATGTTATATTTTATATTAAATTAGTACGATTATAAGCTTTTTGGTCCGGAGACTTTCTATTAATAGGAACTAATGACTGAATAGTATATAAATTTCCAAAAGTAAGCAGCACCCAATTTATTAATTTATTGGCCCTCAACGCAGCAATAAAATTTCAAAGGTTTTTATTGGCTATAATTGATAAAATGAGTTGCGGTACTGATGAGTTCTTTTAATTACAAATTACTCTTTACTATTGGTTGTCTATTAGATATTAAATAGTAAACCAATACTGACCATTTTAAAATCTATTTTTAAGTAGTCTTTAACACAACTGCAAAGCTTTATTCTGTAAATTGAATTCAAAATGCGATATTGCGTCTGCGTGGACTTAAACGAGATCAAGTTACATAATTTGTACCACGAATCATGGATCTTCTATTAAAACCGAGCTAATTCTGGACAAAACTATGATTGATTTTATAGCTCCTTAGCCTAATCTAATTACTTAATAGCTTTTTTGCTTCCAATGTAAATGAACTACATATAACTCTATGGGATTACACTATATATAAAAAAATTATGATAAGAAGATAATTCCAAGGGTAGTCACGGACAGAACTCTTGCACTTTCTAAATATAGTACACTATGTAAACTAATTACGCCAAGGTTATTAATACTCTTGTATTAAATAAGTAATTAATTACTTAAGACTATAACTACCTTTTCACACTTGTTATGTATTTGACAATAATGAGCATTGTTTTAGACCAATCAGACTTTCACAAGTCCATTAGTAAATAGAATTAATCATAAATTAGTATTACATACTATTTCACAATATATATATATATAGTGTGTAGTGATATAAACTTTTAAATGAGTTTCAATTTTTATTGTTTTTCATCAGATCCAATCATTCAATTCCAACGATTTATATGCTTACAAAAACTCGCCAACTAAAATAAAATCTTTTGCCTTAAATGGTAATACAGGCATTCTATGCAGTTGTATAGCCTTATATAGCTATATATCTATTTCCTCGGGGCCAAGGAATTTAGTACAAGCCCAATATTGGAGATATTTTATTTTAAAGAAAAGGGGGTTCTATACTGAACAGTGTCCACTCTTAATTAACTCATTTAGTATACATGGTATGATTGCACCAACTAATTAATTAGTCTACAACCCGTCATAGGCCAGGTACATAACCATTTCTATCTTTATCAATGACTCATATACACAGATCTCATCTATCCGATCATCTCTTCTTTAGGCAGTGGTTATATATATGTGTTAATAGCCATATATAAGTATCTATGTATGTATGTGGTTGTCAATAAATCTGTGTATAAAATTATCAACCCATTCTATACTACAAGCGTGTCACTCGGTGTGTATAATATCTTAATGACGGTGAGAGTGACTATGTTTATCCTCTTTCTCTTCATCTTCCTCATGCATATGACTATGTGAAACCGGTGACATCACGTTTACACTTCCAGCCAATGGGACACACTCTTGTCGCGACCAAGGTGTGATTTCATTTTCAATGGATACTCTTGTGATGCCATTGGGTGATTCCATCCAATCATCTTGGCGTATTTCAACCGTCAGATGGGTAACATGTGGGGCAAAGGCTGCTTTTATGCGAGCTAATACCATTTGAGAATCAGCATCACGCCTAGTTCGTACACGGAGAGAGCCAATCACCTCATTATATCTGAATGATGTCATATATTAAAATAACCAGTTAGATAGCACAGTTTATGATTTTTAATATTATATTTAACCAATTAGATAAAGGATTTAAATATATAACTTACAATCTACTACTCATCTAATACCTATGAAGGCATTCATTGGCAAATTTTCTATTACCTACCCAGACAAGATAGAGTGCATATTAAGTTATATATAGTACCATATTCATCAATACACCACTGTTTACTCGGATAGAAAGAAATAGTTTAATATACTGTGCTATAATATAACACAATCTAGCATAAAAGGATACGCTATACTATACTATACTATACTATACTCAACTATATATCAATACAATACAATATACACAAATATTATATTATAAAATCACGTACCCGTTATTCCAGAAGTGCTCTTTTTTAATCTCCAGTACCCCCTCCATATTGGTTGCCTGATATTAGTAGATTATGTAAGCCGTACGATTGGTTTCGCCATGGTATATATATATATCAAATAATGTATGCGTTGCACCGGTTACTAAAGAGAGAGGGATATTCAGAATATAAAACTAAAAGGGAAAAAGAAAATGAGAAAATATGGTTCTGGATTGGAGCAGAAAAGCAGGGCCGGAAGGCTGCTACGACTATATTGTGATCATATTTTCGTACTATTTCATTTTTCTCCTTCCTATGAATAACAATTGTTTGATTAAAATTACAGATCAGCAGTTTTTATATTATATAGTTAAAAATACAATTCCATTGAATGAAACAGTATATATTTTTAGAATGCATAACTATAAGGGTTATAGTGAGCTAGTCAACAAACAGATATTTTATACTATATTATATTACATTATACTATAGGATATTGCAATAGGTATATATATAGATGTTGCATGAAAGGAAAGAGCAAGAAAGAGATAGAGAGGGAGAGAGAAATGAGAGAAAGTGATAAGCATAAACATACATCTCGCATGCACTTTGCAAGAGGCGTTGATTGGGCAGACACAGCCTGCAATAAGATCATGGCATTGAAAGACAGTATAGGATATACAATATAGGCACTGGCTACAATCACCATGACTGCAGCAATGGGGTCGGCTTGTGGTAGGACACTAGATGGGGTAAGGAGTAGGTCGGAGAATAGGTAAGCATGCATGTATATATATGTTTGTGTATGTGTATGTATGTATGTTTGTATGTGTGTATGTACGTGATGGTAAGATAGTATACCATATTAGATTATACATCACATAATAAAGCATAGCATAACATAATGTAACATAATATAACAAATATACTACAATAAAACATAGCATAGCATAACATAACATAACATAATATAACATAACATAATATAAAAAATATAATATAGAACAACATAACATAACATAACATAACACAACATACCATAACAAATACAATACAACACAACATAACATTACATACCATATCCCGTCATATTATATCATATCATATCATGTCTATCATAACATCATAGTTTTATTCAGTAAATCATTGGCTATCCACATAAATAAACTTAATTAACCAACCAGAAACAGATGTTTTAATATTTAAAAGAGAGAACACACAGTAAACTACAAAGAAAGAAATATTAATAGCGACATATATATAAATTATGATCAGCCAACAATAAAATATAAAATATAACTAATTAATATCAGCATATCCAGTCATATTAACTAATAATTATTACTATACTCGATAGTTTATTAGTAATAATATATAAGAATAGATATATAGAAAAATAAATAAAGATAAACATCAACCGTAACTAGGCAGTGGCAATACCCACTTAGAATGCACCAAATATGAGGAGGTGTATAAAATTAGCCAAGATAATATAGTAGCAAGGGTGCACGTGTTCACGCCTCTAGCCAATAGGATGCTTCGATGTATTTTACCAGAGCCAATGGTTGCTTGCACAAGACTAGCCATCCAATACTTTATTTTTGTACTGCTGCTTTCTGCATGGAACCCACAAATACAAAATATTCCATATATGGTTAGAAACACAACCTGTTCCTTGGTTAAACTATGTAACTATCCTAAATTACTGTGTATATTACTTTGCTTAGAGCAATATAACTGGAGAAGAAAGGTTAAAAATAACTTAAACGCACATTATAATTACTTGCATATGCCTATATATGCACATACATAAATACATACACATACACGCAAATCGCAAACATATACATATACACATACACATACACCTATAGATAAGCAACAGTGAAGCCATACCTTTCATATTTCGATGTATGTAACTATGCTTACGAGCAATCATCATACTGATTAGTCTGATAAAGAGTGCCACACAGAGAAGAGATATGGTAGTACCCCTGTGATATTCCACCAATCCATATGTAGATGTGTTACTAGATAGGTAGATGAGTATGGATGTACAAACGTACATATAAATACATACATACATACTTATATACATATATACATACATACATACATATATACATACATACATGCATATATGCATGCATACATATATATATATATAATAATAACATCCAATCAACAGTAGTTACCTTCCGTCTACCTTATGTTCATCCTCCAATAAAATATGTTCAATAGCTTCTATAATAGCCCAGACAACCACTAGAAAGAATAGGGCAGTGCCAGAAAAGGCAACTAGAACTTCTACCTGAGAATAGCTAGAGGGGGAGGCGGGATTAATACAATGGTAGTGCGATGGTAAGATAGTATAGTGGTAGAGTAGTATGATAGTATGGTAGTATAGTAGTAGCGTAGCATAGTAGTATGACAGTATAATCGTATAGTAGTATGATATGATATGTAATAATATAATAGCATGTAGGTGTAAGTGAGTAAGTGATTAAATATGAAAGTATGGTTTTCTATAAATCGCTTTCTGTTTTCAAATATAAACCACATCCCTTTTAATACACCATTAAAAATAAAGCTATAAAATATATGCATCCAATTAAATATAAGTATATACATATATATACATATACATCATACCCAAATGAATATTTGTAAGATGGTTTTTGACGGGCAGCCCAGATTGGTACAATATCAGCCAATATACAGAAACCATCGAACCAGTTTAAGAGGTTATATGTAATGAGAGCTGTGATTGGATGAAAGAATAATTGGATGAGAGATGGAATATACAAGAAATGGGAAGAGGTATATAGTACAGTGTTATATAGTACAATGTTATATAGTACAGTGCTATATAGTACAATGTTATATAGTATAGTGTTATATAGTATAGTGTTATATAGTATAGTGTTATATAGTATAGTGTTATATAGTACAGTGTTATATAGTGTAGTGTTATATAATATAGTGTTATATAATATAGTGTTATATAGTATAGTGTTATATAGTATAGTGTTATATAGTACAGTGACATATAACATAGTGTTATATAGCATAGTGTTATATAGTATAGTGTTATATAATATAGTGTTACATAGTATAGTGTTATATAATATAGTGTTACATAGTATAGTGTTATATAGCACAGTGTTATATAATATAGTGCTATATGGTACAACTTTATATAATATAATGTTATGTAATATAGTATTGTAAAACATCGTGTTACATAATAGTGTTATATAGTATAATATTTTAGTATTATATATTATAATGTTATATAATATAGTGTTATATAATATAGTGTTATGTAGTATAATGTTATATTTTAATTGATGAATAAAGTAGATCTATAGATAGATATATCACCTTCGCCCCCCCTCTTATTATGGTTGATATATTTATCTTTTAATTATTTGTCTTTGTTTTCTTTCCTTTGCTTCTCTCATTTGTGTGTTTAGATACCATATGTTATATTAAGTACACGTCAATTACAGCATTAATGTAAAATTTGATATATATATATGGAAAGTCACTCTTTACAGTACAGAGAACTCTGAGCGTGATTATTATATCATATCCAATTACAATTCGCGTATATATCCAGGCTCAAATTGGATTGGTTTAAAATTCTAGGTGGCCAAATAGAGCCTTTTAAATTATACAGAAAATATAAATACGGAACAATAACGTAAAATGGAAAACAAAGAATAAAAGATGCATAGCAAGATAAACGATTAAAATCAAAATCAAAATTTTAACAGACAGAGCTCATTTACCCAAACTATGAGCTGAAGCACTCCAATAGCCCATGGCAGTTGCCACAGATAGTACAAAAATACCAAGACGAACCGTCTTCTTAGTTTTCGGATCGGGCCAGATCTGATCGGGCCGGACTGTATTAGACCAAAAATGATATGGTTGAATTTGTGTATGGTTGAATGCAACTAATTAGATAGTAATGTACGCATATATATAATTACATAAGCTACTTCAATGCCATCAATTGAAAAAATTTAAATTTAAATTTAAATATATATATATAATCATATGCAAAACACATATTTATCACTCCATTCCTAGTGAACAAATACCAATATGTACTTTATAGGCCTAGATATTTTTATAACTAGTATAACATAATATTATATGATATGATATGATATAATGTAATATCATACATAAAATATAATATAAGATAACCTAGTACAACCTGATATAACATGACATAATAACATAGTATATCATAAAATAAAAATAAACCTTAATACAAGATAATCCAATATCATATATACACTCCCATCCATTCCTACATCATAACACACCCATCATTTACCGATTGCAATGCCAGCAATAAAGACCTAATCATTGAAATTTTCTTTACACTCTCACCGGCAAGGTGGCTATGCCCGTCATGATAACCCAGCTCTTCATCATTCAATGATATTTCATAAGCTGTATCTACTACATTCTCAACCCCAATCCTCGATCCAATCACATTGACGTTCTCTATCATCTTTATGTTTAGAAATTGAGAGAGAGGAGAGAGAGGGAACAGACACACAGAGAGAAAGAGAATAGAATAACAATAAGTTACATTATAATTCATAGTGATGTTTTTAATTATTGACTACTTGTTAAGTCTCTCTGGATAATATGGTTATTTCAGGCAAGCTAGATAACGCTTCTAACTAGGATATACTTGTTTGGGATGAATGAATGAGATAGAAAGAGATAGAAAAAGATAGAAAAAGATAGAAAAAAATATATATTTTGCGATTATAATAGTATGCAAGAGAGTGTAATAGAGAAAAATAAGTATGAAAATAGAAGAATAAAGTACAAGATAAAGTTAAAACAAAACACTGCATATGAGAGAATGCAGTAAACCAAACGAGGCGAATCTTGAACTATAACTGTGTACAATATATCTTACCTTGTAAAGTGACACCCAGTGTGGTGTCAATGCTTTCAGAAAGATATAAAGAAGAAAATGTTTTGCATGCTAATAGGGCCCTTTTGTGCTTTCGTTCTTACTTTATGGATAATATATCTATATAAATATGTATACCTCTATGTCAAAATGGTACATATAGTAAGTAATAGTATTAGTTAAACCTTAGGCACTGTTCACTCTATATATATATACATATACACAAACAAATCTATAATATAATATAGATAAATATTTAATTTTATAATGAACTATTAATAATCCTTAATCTTATAATTATTCATTACCCAATAATAATATGGTTGTTTAATTATAGACAACCAGCAAGATACCAAAGAAACTTTTATGCAATGCAAAAAGGCCAGTTTTAACATAATTATGAAGTTTATTTATACACTTGAAGATTATACTTGCAAATGCAAACTAACATCTGGGTATAAACGTAATCAAAGAAAAATATATTGCCAATCTTTACCTATTAAGTATATAATTCAATCGTACTACCACACCAGTACATGAAAACGTATGAATCGCCTGAGAAAAATAATGTCCATGATTTATTCTACATGAATAATGATCTCCTATTTGCCTCGGGATTTTCTAATAATTCATATAATAATGCTATGAAGAAACGAAGAAAATAGAATTAGCTATCAAATCTTAATATATTATAAACGTCGCTATTATCGCTATAATGGTTACAACAATTTACAATGGTAAGTTGTTTAGGATGTATAATTAAATACTTACTGCAATATAAAGAAATACCTAAATTCATTAAAAATTTGTGTTTTAACTTTTATTTTTATTTTTTATTTTATATTTTATATTTTATATTTTATTACATTATTGCTGTTATTATTACTGTTATTTATCTTGATTCCCTGCTTGCAATCTTCGGCGGCCATTCGCTATGTATAAGATGATAAGATGTTAACTGCAGCAGTTAACTCGCACAATATCCCTAAACATTAACTCTTATCAGTTATAACTTCTTATTATTCTAGTGCCAAAAGACAAAAAGAGCGACTGAAAATTTTGTGCTTAAAGACCAGCCTATACTCTCACAGGAGTAAAGAAATGTTTTAAGTATACTTTTAATAACATGATGTAACTAATATCCTGTTAAAATATATTTTTCCTAATATTCTGTTGTATAATAGTTTGAGGAGTACAACCAATAGCCGTAGAGTAAATAATAGGGAAAGAGTTTTAAAGAAAAGCAATCAATCATTGACAAGGCCGCCAAAAGCTATAAATAGGATTGGGCCAATTGAATATTTTTAAATAAAACATACAAATAAGTATTATTGGCTAAAGTATTTTTAGGCGAAGAGTAAAAAGCATCCGTTAAAAAAAATAGAAAAGAATTTCTAGTATGTCTGTATTATATACTTCTAACTATCTAGACATATTTAACACAAATTAAATACTAAACTCTTTAAAATTTATAAAAAAAGCGCATTAATGTTATTTGAATGATTATAAAGTAGTGTTTTATTGTTCTTTTCAGTCTTTTCTATACTTTTTGGTGTTTCAAAGACTAACTCTATTAATTCTAATACCTAATCAAACGACAACATAAATTTTTAATGTTTAATCTATTTAATTAAAATAAATTGTTTAAAATTAGATAATGATTTTCAATTGGATAATAATTTGTAGTTAATTGAAGCCTTGAAAGGAATTTTAATTTTAATTCCTACATTGAAAATGCTATCGCATAAATAATCTAGTCCGGGCTAAAGGCTTAGATACATCACATAAGAACAATTGAACGTATTAAAATTTAAAATAAACTATTTACCATTAATTATTAATAATTAAATGTAAATAATAAATTGTTATTAAATAAGTTTTATTATATAATTAATAGTTGGTTAATATTCAAACCAATAGAATGGAAATTAACTTTAACGCAAAATTACCGTGAAAATGCGATAGCACTAAAAGTCTAGTCTTGGGTGGGGCCAGCAAGAAAATAACAGTTGAAAAATAATAAATTGGCATGTACACTGGGGAAAGTGATTATATATCGTTCATGTATATTGTATGTTATGATACTGTTCTATTATTATCTTTTTTTTTATTCCCAATAGGGTTTTAATTTTCAAAAATATAGTCCTTTTTGACTTAGTAATATTTAGACTTAAAATCGCTTCGTCGCATCGCTTGAAAGATTTTTTTCCGACTGTAACACGGACCTATACTATGTATAGCAAACCACATTTGTTTTCGAAATAATCTACCAACCCTTAACGTTAATACACCAGTATTATGGTACAGTACCCGATATAACAGTCGTTTTTGGCTTTTTATACGTTTGTGTTGGTAGTCTTAATTTGTTCCTCCGTCCTTTTCCTTCTAGATAGGCAGATAGACACATGATTAACGACAGGGTGTTGATTATGTAACAAACCTAGGTAAAACAATGCTATATCGCCCACTTTAACGAAGGCATGTAAATATTTCCCTTTCCCTTTAAGCATCTGTTAAATGTATAAAATAGAATACATGTCTGTTTTAATGCACTTTGTAAAATTCATTATTCAACAATATACGTATGTTATTTCACGTACAGTACTCTCTATCCATCTACATCTAATACTGCATTTACATACATACATCCATACATGCATAAATACATACATGATTTCATACGTGTAAGTATGTACGAGACAACCTGTGACGTAGTATAGCCATTGCACATAGTTTTTCTTTCATTAAACTGTATTTTTGAGTTGTGTTATCATTGATGTAAGGTCATCTAGTTATACCATGTTACATGTATATGATGTATGATTTATAGTATGATTTATAAAAAAAGCATTCACAATAAATTTTAGCAGTATTTTCTACTTACATGTACATCTGTACATGTATATTTTTATCTATCTACATATATATATATATATATATATATATATA
>NAOQ01000075.1:79422-89423 GCA_002751075.1 Ichthyophonus hoferi | reverse complement strand
GGTTATAGAGTATACCCTGCTGTATAACTAGTATGGCACTTACCAGATGAATATAATAGCAATTATATTGGCTAAAATATGGTTTGATTTCAATTTTTTGACTTTAAAGCAATACGGGAATTGGCATTTATATTAATTTGTCAATATAGTATGACCCTGTAGTAATAAAATAGCTTAATATACCGTTTTCATGGTAACCCATTGTTACCTTTTACCTTATTCATCACTATCTCTTATACTATATGCTGGGCTTTAATTGATCGAAGAAAGATATAACGGAGAATAGAGAAACAAATTAATATATAATTTAAGATAAAATAAGATATAGTACAATATGATATGATAATAGTTGCACAATATCATATGGTTGCTATAGAAATAATTGAAGGAGCCATTGAGATATCCCAGAGGAAGTGGTCATTGACCTAGATAACCAATAAGAAGGGTTGTTATGCTGATTGGAGGATAAACGATTGGTTGTGATTATATACCTCTCCCTCTTGTTACTCTCGCTTTCTACCCATTTATAGGTCTATACCGTGATATTCATGTACATACCTACATATATGCACACACACATACACACATACTCGTATATCGGTATAATCATTTATATATATTTATGCATATTAATCCCTCTAATGGAAATACGAAAAGAAAGAGGTAAAGGTGAATGAGAGTATATATTTAGAACATAGAATTTCATTGGATTAATCGCCTACTTGAAACAGGCAAAGTCATGCAGTGTATGTGGTCAGAGTAAGGAAACCCTGCAATTGGCTGTTACCTGGTCGCTTGATGTTGACGCTATGGCACTGGTCTATAACAAAGCACAGGTGAGTTAAAGTTTTCATTTGGTTGGTCGTTAATGTTTTTATAAAATATTATCCTCTCTATCTATGTCTATACTACTAAATAGATGATTTATAGATTGTATATAGTCTTATGTTAAATTATATATATATTCTTCCTGTTATAAGCTACGGGAAAGCACGGATGATTGAAATGTTGCATTGGGTTTGTTATTAAATTTTAAAAATTTATATTAGCCTTTCTGTTTATGCCTATGGGAAAGAACGTAAGATTTATTATTGGTATTTGATAAGTCGTTAATTTTTTTTTTTTAAAAAAGCACTACTCATTCTGTCCATGTCTGTGGCAAAACACACATGACTTATAGATATCATTTGATTGGCTGTTAAACTTTTATAGTTTTATATTATCCTTCCTCTCTTTGTACTGTTATCCTCTCACTCTCTTCTTATTTCTATATTTTGGTATACATACATCTCTGGCATTAAATTAGTAGAGTCAGTATTTAGCGTGCATTCTATTCCCATTATGACTATTTATTTAAATGCCTTTTTAATCTTAAAATATTTTAGTATTTTAAACCTTGAAATCAGATTTCTTATTGGAACCTTTGATATGTTATCTAAATATAAAATACTGTTTAATATAGTTACGAGTAAAACTCATATTAAACATAACTAGCCAATCAATTCATGATGCTATCAATAGATCTTGCAATATGTCCAACTAATCAGATTTGTTATACTGTTTTCACTGTTTTATTATTCAATAATATTCCAGGATATCAGAAATATAAAATCAAGAAGTGTGTATGCAAGTGACAATACAGTATTAATTAATGCTTATTAATTAATAAAATTGTTGTATTATTACTAGGTTTTGAGATTCACCTAACGCTAAGGTATAAAATTATTTTAATATAGCTATTGGATTGGTTATAATTTAATACAGTACAACTAATAAAGTACCAATAAAATGAGAATGTACGTATTTTTTTTTGAATAATTAACACTGCACTAATGATTCGTAAATATTTTAATAACCTCGTCTGATTGGCCTAAGACTGTATTGTTTCCTTATTTATTTGTAGAAATACCTAGTAATGATCAAATCAAAAATAACCAATAGTGATATGTTTTTAAATCTATTTAAATTAATATTATTCAGGCATTCTGTCCCCTTTGCTTTGACCTCACTGATTTGCTGGCTATGGTAAGCCGTCTATCCTCCATAACTGAAGACGAGAAGGTTAGTGTTCAAGATATACATCTTTGTATATGTATTTATATTCATTTTCTATTTTATGGTTTACCTATGTATGTGTATATATATACGTTTATAAGCCCCGTGATTGTATACTTCTTTCTCTGGTACATGTGTAAATGCATATAGATATAGATATATATATTCATACATATATATTAATTAATCGAACAAAGGTTTGTTAATTACCTATTTTAAAATAATCAATCAATTTAAACTATAATTTTCTTTCACCATGTTGTATATATATAACTATATGCGACAATATGTAGACTGCTTGATAATCGGCTTATTGCGTAATTAATTAATATAGACTGACTGCCTTTTCGCACTCAAAAGTGTGGTCAGATATTATTGGTTAACAAATGATTTCTAATTTATAATATATATAGATATATATTTGAAAGGAGTCAGCGACTGGTGTGTCTGAATTTATCACTTGACAAGGATTGGGTCTCCTAAGTACAATCGACTAATAAAAGTTGAGCAATAAGAAAGCAGGATACCGTTAGTTTGTAAAACTATATTAACGTTTAAAAAGAAAGAAATAAATATAAGATTTTGATATTATGTCAGCTACTACCTTCTCTATAACCGAATCACAAGTAGCAATTGATAACCATATTAGTAACCTAGAAACTAGTAAGCAATTATGCATTGGATGATTTGATATCCTTCTCTAATTCGCTGTATTTTTTTAATTCAGACCGAAGAATTGGTGCAACATTTCCTGAAGACCAATAGGCATGGAGGATCTAGGTCAGCACAGGCCCGGAGCCTCGTTTCAGAGTGTTATAGCATTGCTTACGTCATGCATTGCCTTTTAAGGTATGTTATTTATAGATACTGAGAGGTTGAGGGTTGATATTGTTATTATTACTATTTATGTTAGTTTATATATATATATATATTCTTTTAGTTATTGGTGTACTTCTATAACTTATAAATGTATGTATTTTCTAGGGTATCTATATCCTTACTAATGATATATGTGTTACACTATGATAGTCTGGATTATAATCTCTGCCTCTCTCACACTTTACTCATCTTAAGATATACTCCCCTTATAAAGAGCTCTTTTTCTTTGCCTTAACATCGAAACCATACCCATACCTAGACATAACACAACTAACTTATTGCTTCTACAGACAACAACCAATTACCTTCCTCCTCCAGGATAAGGAACCTCTAGATAGCCAATCATTATGTAAAGCTATTACCAAGGATTTTTCCGCTCCCAAAGTCAACAATAAGACTGGAAAAGGGCAGAAAAAGAACAAGATACCTAAAAATTAATATAATTATATAATAAGTGGTGACCCTGTTCACGTTTGTTATGTATGTATGGCTAATAAGTAAGCTTGAAGCATTATTGTTTTAAGTTTTGATTACATGTCTTCTCCTCTTTAGTTATATTATATTATACTATACACATTTACCTACCTTGGTTATTAGCACGGTCGTGGTAATTGTGCAAATAATATGATTATGTACTAAGAGGTGACTGTGAGTATATTATTTATTGTATGCTATGCTACACATACATAAATTAGATATGATAGATAGCAAGGATTTTATAGCAAATGGTTCTGCTTGTTTTTAAGTTGGTATCACTTTATGCTAATGTAGAAAAAGAAAGACAAGAATAAAACACTAAAAAAAAAATATTAAAATTTTTTAAAAAATTGTTTTGGTTTGTTTTGTTGCTATAACTGTTTTATTGTTACCTTAGGGTGTTAAAATAGAATGTTACAGTTAAATTATGTTATATATGAAAGCCCACGCCATGATAGTGATATAAGTATAGTATGGTAATATATTGGCTCGTAATCACTGTTTCTTGCCAAGCGCATTGTGAAATCTGCAGTATTTTAAAATATTTAAAATTAAAAACCTTAGTTAATTGGACACAGTCAAATTTCGTCTAAAGGGGAGACTGTTAAAGTATAGATATATACATAAAATAGATAAAAAAATAGTCGACTTATAATTAATTGTTACAAGATCGCTAACTACACATAGGTAAGAAGGTTCGATCGAAGCCCAGTCTTAAGTATTTGGGAAGATCAGACAATTCTAGTGGGTCTCTGTGACCTATCGTGAGTTGGATTGGCCTCATTTTCAGTTCCATTAATGTTAACCAAAAGTTAGCACTGGCCATAAAAAACAATATGAATGAAAAAAAAAACAATAATAAAGGATCCGCTCACACATACGCGACATCAATAACAAAAAAAATTGCTTTGCATTTAAATATATGTACACGTTAATATCATGTTCAATCTACCACTGGCTTCGTATACGATAATCGGTGTACAGATCGCTCACTGTTCAGAAGTCAACGAACTGCTTACTGACACAAGATAGCAATAATGGTGTTTATTTACATAATGACATAGCTCCACTTAATGATCGATCACATTGTGCAATTTCCACATTTGCATCCAAGCGCATCAAAGCATCTATCCATTCTAAATTAGAACATATATATAATTACTACACTCAGTTACCTGGAGAGTTGGTATATGGGCCTTCAAGAGAACCTCTAGCACAACAACTCAGTCTTAAAGGCAGATCTGATCAAGCAGCTATCAGTAATAACCACTACCAGTTATGCAAGTGGAGATCCCGACCACTGTGTACAAGTCAATAGGATTGAAACATATTATGAAAATCAAATCTATCTCAATCAAGCTAACCTAATTTAGGTATGGATGACACGATTAGAAAACTAATAGATAGTAGTAGGTATTAGCTGTTGCTATTGATCAGGGGTGACCTGCGCTTACCAATAGGATGTTCATTTTATGGTAAGACAAAGTAGTATAAAATATTTCTAGATTACTAGTGTATTTATATAATCATTCATAAGAAGTCCTCTTTCTAATGTAACTAAACATTAAAGTAATCTTTCAACAATGCAGAAAGGGCTGATTTTACAAAACATAAATTTATTTGTGCTATTGGAGATTATGCTTGCGGGTGTAATTCTAACAACTAACAGCAGAGCCAGAGCCAGAATGAGCCAAAACTATAGCAAGCAGCCGTAAACTTTGGCACTTTAACTTCACGCTCGATTCATCCCGCACCGCCAGTTCTGATTACCAAACATGACTCACTTGAAACTTGCATTTGGTGCCTAACTTCAATTAAGCAAGCCAGGCTTTTTACGTATTTAAAGTTTGGGAATATTGTAAGGTTATTTCGATCCTAAACCCTCTAATCATTCGCTTTACCTGACAAAACTGCTAGTAGTTCCAGCTATCCAGAGGGAAACTTCGGAGGGAACCAGCTACTAGATATTTTAATTAGTCTTTTGCCCCCTATACCCAAATCAGACGACCGATTTGCACGTCGGAATCGCTACCAGCTTCCATACGAGTTTCCTCAGATCTCACCCTGTTCAGGCGGAACATTTAACATACAGTGTGGTGATCCATCTTCAGCTTTTTTAACAGCTGCAAAATTTAAGATACCTTGGCAGAAATTTAATCAAAGTTTATAAATATTAATATTAACAATATAGCGGTCACAACAATTTGCATGTGTATATTGCAAAGATGACGAGAAATATTGATACTAAGACATCCCTAAACCAGAACGGAAAGCAGCTTAGGACTGAGGCCTCAAAATTAACGGACAGCCAAAATACTGTATACCCTAGATTTAAAAATCGACCGATAAGCTTTGGCGCTATTTCACCATCAGCACATGAAAAGACGCTCCTTCATAGTTAAGTTTCATAAGAATTATTTGTGTATAATTCATGTTTTTGTAAGTTTGAAGCTTACTGTTACAAGGCCGATAATTCAATCAACGCATAGAATAACTTACATTGATCGCATACAACCAATTACATATGAGCTAGGTATCGTTCAGTTAGTAGTTAATCCTGAAGATTTATACATATTTATATAAATATATAAACAATGTGAGATTGAGAAGCATGTACACTATATGTACAATATGTATTTATGTCCTATATGTACTTATGCACTATGTATACTGTAAGTACTCATATACTATATGTACTATATCTACTATATGTAATATATATACTATATGTACTATATCTACTATATGTAATATATATACTATATGTACTATGTGCTATGTTTATCGTGTATACTATATGTACTATATGTATTTATGTACTATGTATACTTCATGTACTATATGTACTATATGTACTATGTGTACTGTATACTACATATACTATATGTAGTATGTGTACTGTATACTACATATACTATATGTATTATATATAGTATACATAATATATATAATATGTACTATATGTTTTACATATACTTTATTTACTATATATATATTATATATACTAAATGTGCTATGTGTACTGTGTACTTCATATACTATATGTACTATATATATTATGAATACTATATGTATTATGTATACTATATGCACTATATATAGTTAACAAAACAAGACCTTTAGCCTGTAGACTATCTGACAATACTTGCCAAATAGAACTCAGTAACATCAATACAATTTTAATTACCAGTGCAATGTAACATTTAGGTAGACCAATAGTCAGGAAGAAGTGGACTGGATGTTTTAACTTGGCCTGGTCATTAGCCAATTAAGGTTACATATATGAAGTATGCAACCACTAAGGATTATTTTTTAATATATAATTGAAGTGCACCGTAGTGTATAATGGTTATATCTTATTCTTTATTTATTCCGTTATTTACTAAGCATTAGTTATTATTCAATACCTTCTATATGTCATTATTATTATTATTATTACTGATTATCTATTATGTCTTCCGTATTGTTTGTTATATATTGTATATTATATATCATATATGATTATGTTTAAATATATAGACCACATCCTTTTGTAAGTATGTCGTGATTTGATTTGTGTATTAAATTTACATTAATATTGTTTAAATCAATGGCTGAGCCTTTAGGGTGTATCAAAACAAATTATATATACAGTTGTATTATGATTGTTTCAGTAACTGTCAATTTCAAATGTCATCAGTTATTTAATTGGTTTTAAATATTTTAAAATGCGTTTCAACCAATAATACGTACTGAGACAACGATGAATTTAATACTAACCATGATGAGATGAAGATATAAAAGAAGTACGACTATACAAGCGAATTATTCCTCTTCATTAAAAGTATTAAATTATTTATACATAAAAATATTTTAAACTCCATTTTTATTAAGTATAAAAGTTGTGAAACAACATTACAATTGGATAATTATTACTATAATTAAATCATGGATGCCACCGTGTACTACTTATATAGTGTAACACTAGAGCCTTCCAATCATCTTCATTGTCTTCGTTTTCTGGCCGAATAGATTGGTGGTAATGACGTAGGGATCTGGGTAGTAATGAAGGATTTCTTTTTCTATACCAGAGAGATAGAGTTAGATACAGCAAAAGGGAGAGGGAAAGGCAGAATAATATATATAGTTATATGATTGGTATAGATATCACTGATTGGTTGGAATTGGTTTATTTGAAATTTAAAATAAATCAATGATTTTATCAAGTATAGATTAAAACGTGGGTTAAAATGAAAGAATGGCATTGGTGTAGTAAAGTAGTAAAGGAGGTGAAAAAGGAGGGAGAGAGAAGAAGAGAGAAAGAAAAACCAAATAGAAAGAAAGAGAAAGCAAATAATATAATAAATAATATATAATTTAAAAACAAAAAGAGAGGAAAACAAGAGAGAGATAAAAAGGAACTTACATTACACCACACAAGACCAGCCAATGGGAAATAGTAACGGAGTCTACGTGAGTGCACAACCTTTCCCCTATTGGTTGCTAGATAGGATAGTAATTGAGCACTAATAGTAGGTAAGCCCTGATTCTGTCGTTGTAAGGTGTAGTCATGGAGACTGGCTAAATCATCATCACTTAGTGCCCTGTTATTGGATGCTTGCTTTCCCTGTGTAGGTGGGGTTTGGTGCGTGATTTAGATATGGTTACTATAGTGATATATAAGTACAATAGGTATATGGTATATGTTTGTGTCGAATTATAATATGATATATAACCCTATACCATAAAATAAATAACAAACCTCATACCCTATACTCTATACTCCATACATCAAAATATAATTACACTTTACCCTTTTATCCTCTGATAATATATGGACGCAACCATCCTTTTTAAATTGGCGGATCAATGAAAACACTCTATTCCTTCCCACGTTGGCTAATCTACCAGTACGATCAGCTGCTATCTCTGTGGTTGTTAGGGGCCTTCCCTAGACAGTTGATCATTGGTTACTTAAATATTTTGTTTAAATTTATATATATGTATAGAGATAAATAGATACAGGTGTTATGGTTTGTATATATTGATACGTGTATATATAAATATATAGAGAAAGAAAGAGAGAGAGAGAGAGAGAGAAAGAGAGAGAAGAAGGAAGAGATAGAGAGAGAGAAAGAGAGATATATAAACGTGCACCCACACACACCTCTACCTTTTCATTTCCCTTGTTCTGCCATCCCTTCCCCAACTTCTTCTCCTCTCTCACTATCTCTAACATCTCTATATACATATGTAGTATCATATCTATTTCTGGCTGGGTCAATTTCCGTTTCTTCGCCAACTGCATAGGTTGATACGGTAGTGATGGTCCAACCACAACCCCGCGTTTAATTTTGTTTTTAACTATATTTTTATTTTTATTTTCCTTCTCCTTTTCCTTCTCCTTCCAATTCTCCATCTCTCTCTGCATCCCATTTTTTCCTATGGCTACTAGCATGTTATTTTCACTATTGAATTCATCTGTAATTCTCTTTCTCTCACTACGATTACTATTAATATTATTATTACTATTACTATTACTATTACTATTACTATTACTACTCCTATTATCGTTTCCTATTCTATGCTCCGCAACATTAGTCATAAATATCCGTCCAAACGTACTATTACTATCCAGTCCATTATTATATAAGTTATTAGTCCCTATGTTTTGAGTTTCATCGAACAATCCATTATCGTTATTACATATATTATTACATATAACACCATTCTCATTGAAGTCATCAGTGGATTTGTGGAAATTATAATTGTCAAAGCTATATAGGGCACTGGTGTCATCATAATGTTCTGCATCTATAGTGTCAATAGGGGTGAGATCGAAGGAGAGGCCGTCCAGTGATTCCATTGTTGTATTATCATTATGTTGTGGTGTGGTATATATGTGTAGGAGCAGAGGTGAGAAGAGGCCAGGAGAGGGTATAGTGTCGTATGGTGTAGTATGGTATGGTATAATATATTATAGTATATTATAATATATGGTATAGTATAGTATAGTATAGTATATGATATAGTATAGCATATACAGTACAAAAATTACAATATAAAGAAAAATAATAAATAAAATACGAAACCTAATATGTTGTTAAAATGACCGATTAGCATTAATAAACTATGAATGATAATGATAATTTTTATTTTCCTATCAAACACAAAGAGAATATTTGAGCTAAAGGAGTAGGTATGTAGGTAGGTATGATAGTAAGTATGTATTGATGTATGTGTCTACGTTGTTTTCCACGTCGTTGTTCAAAGCTGTGTATGGACAGCATCAATGATATACGTGGGTACTGATCGAGACTATGAATGCTTCCTGTCTGGCTCTCTTGAACGATGGACCTCTTGAGAAATAGAGTTGAGACAACTTGCGAGAACTTTGTAGTATATGCAAGTTATGTACTACTACTATATATATATTATGTTGGTTAAAACGCACTATATTTACAATTCGTTTTTTAGTAGTATGATGAAAAAAAGATAATATTACTAATAATAACTAATGATAATAATAGTAATGTAGTAATAATAATAATGATAATAATAGCAGTAGTAATAATAATAATAATAATAATAATAATAATAATAATAATAAT